>VDFB02000013.1:52193199-52260756 GCA_007258455.2 Sequoia sempervirens
GAGTAGTCCATGAATCAAGGCTTCATATTCAGCCACATTATTAGTACAGTGAAATTGAATTTTGTGAGCAGCAAAGAAGGTTTTACATCTGGGACTAATCAACACAAATCCTACTCCAACACCTTGTTTGGATTTGGACCCATCAAACCTTAATGCCCAACAGCTAGCTACTTGAGATTTCCTTGGCTTATTTTCTACATCGCTGCTATAGGAAGGTTCTTTGAACAGCATTGGGCCTTTGCCTTTAGGATCATCTTGAGCCATCTGGACTTCCATTCTGATAGTAGGGGTAGGATTGATGCATTTTTGAATCTACTCCACTATTGTTTGGCATAAGCAACATTCAATTTCAGAATGACCAACATTATGAACTTTGAACCAACTTGGAAGGAGTAGCTCCTCAAAATTCATGTCTCTGCTTAGGTGAATTTGGTCTTCAATGCATTTCTGAATAATATCCCAAAAATTGTTTAATAAGCTAAGCTATCCATCTTCAGGGTCTTCATTTTCTTCAACTGATTCTATCAAAGCTCCCATACTACTAGATTATGTATTGAAATCAATGGGTGCAGTGTGCAACATTAGAATTTCCTCCTCATCTTATTCCTTAATAGGGGTTGCCAACACATAATTGCAAATAATTACTTCTGATACCATTATTTCATTTGAATTATTCTAGTACTCTGTTATTACATACTTCATTCTAGGCTCCCTCTCAATTTTGATTTGATTTGGAAATCCTTTCCAAAGTAGCCACATATGGGACTGATCAGTTGATACGTATCCATTTATGGCCTTTCTGAAATATCTTCCTAGGATCAAACCATAGGAATCAGGAATGTCTACTACCTGTATATTAATAATCTACTAGATTCTAGGATCAGAAGCTATTTGCATGGGAATCATGCTTAGTTCTCCCACTACTTTCACTTTTTTTTGTCCCATTGAGTAAGCTTCTTTTGAGATACAATAGGGGTAATACCTAGGTCTCTACAGACCAAATATGGCATCACGCTCATGGAGGCATCATAATCTAGCAAGCAATTGCACAAATTCTTCCCAAAAAAGGGAACATATATCAGAAATGGAGGGGTTTTTGTTCTTCCTTGAAATAGGGTCATCTTAGTATCAACTTGTGCAACTTGATTTTTATCCTTTTCTTTGCCTTTGTTCCTAGACTATGATGGAACTTGACTCTATTCTTTTGTCACTTGGGGACTAGATGTTTTACTAGTGGTTGCACTAACTACTCTATCTTGAGATACTATGCTTGTGTTGTAAGCTCCTAGGACTGCATTTCTAACAGCAGGGACTCTCAAAAATTCAAATGCAGAAAGGCTTACCTTTAGCTTCTTAAGTAGATTCTACTATATATGCACCTAGTTACTTTGTACTCATGTCAGCAAGAGATTCTCTGAGACAATCCACCACCTTGTCATTATTGGTATCAACATTCTTTCCTTTTGTAGAATCAACTTGTCCTGACCCATCCTTGGAGAAGTATTGTTTAGGAACATGTGGATATGTTAGATTGTTTCTGACATTGGGCTCAGGAGGTGTGGTGAAGTTTTTTGGAGGAATGGAGGTAGTGAATGGACCTCCAGCCTATTGACCCCTATTTGGTCTATTCCTCAAATCATATTTTTTGGTAGGTTGCTAGAACATCTGTACTTCCTTAACACCAACATTTTCTTCATCCAAGGGACCATTACCATTTTCAGCCTCATTGAATAGTTGTGAAACCTCATCTCCATTGAAAACTTGATCTACCTCTTCTTCCTACTTATTTGACTCTTCTTCAGGTCCATTCTCCTCACCTCATGGGAAAGGGGCATGGTTCAGTACCAGCATAGGTGAGTCATAGGGAGTGGAGGGTACCAAATCTTGATTGCTAGTATTATTCTCTACCTCATACTAGAAAATAGGGGCAACAGTTTGGAATTCAAGACAATCCAACTCAGAATGCTGACTTGTTTTGTGAAGTTTGCACCAATCGGACAAAGTTGCCACTGCTAAGAACACACCACTGGAAGTATTTTCTTGATTAGGAGGCTAATCTAATGGGGTGGGAACACCTCCATTATTTGGCCTCATATTCCATGATCTGTTATGCCTGGGTGGTTGTCTCCTCTCAAATCCTTTTCCACCAGGTTCTCCCCTATCAAAATTCTGAGCAGAATCCTGCCCCCTTTCAAAGTTCTGTCCTCTCTCAAAATGTTGTCCTCGATCAAAAAAATTTCCTTGTTGGAGCTCCCTATTCTCTCTATTGTAATTTGACTACATACTCTTTTGAGCAGCTTGGAGTTGACTGTTCTGATTTCTCAGATAGGTGACCTCCATGTTTAGTTTCTTCACTTTTTCAGCTAGCTCATCAATTCTCTCCTTATTAGGATTACTATAAGGTGCCTAGTTTGTATTGTTCTTAGGAAAGCCTAACATTGCACCAAATCCCAAGGATTGATTCAACACTTCAAAATTTTGCAAATATGTAGGAAAACTAGCCTATTGTTGTTGATAAAGGGGTTGATTAGCACTTTGTTGAGGAAAAATTACCATAGGTGGGGCTTGATTCATTGGAAGACTAGGGTGTGGGACCAAGGGTAACTGTGGCACTAGATTCATAATAGGGGTATGATTGGTAAGGGCTTGGTTAATAGCCTAAACCTAGTTTTGGTGTCTAGTTAGTCCTAGTGATGCTAGAGGTCCAGACAAGTGCTGTCGCAGATCAATACATACCTTAACAACCTTTGTATATGAATTAAGAAAACTATTTGGATGATTGGTCCTCCAATTAATAAATGTGGTTGTAAAACTATCCAAATCATCATAATACACCTCTAAAGCATTTGCATCATCAACAACATAAGGAGCCTATAGCCTAGCATATGCATGATGAAATCCATTATTGAAAGCTCCAATGGGCTCATTAACTTCTCTCTTAACTTTTGTGAACTGTAGATACAACTCATTTGCATTGATGGGGGTTTTAAACTTCTACATGAAGGCAGCTTCTAGATCAGTCTAGTTATGAATTGACCCAGTAGGGAAATGGTTATACCAATAAAAAGTATCATCTCCTAAAGAATAAGGGAAAATTCTATAGGAAACATCCTCATGGTCAATTCATCTATCCCTAAGATAAGTCCAAAAATTATGTTGTGTTCCTTTGTAGTTCTATTAGGGTCATTTGTATGAAACTTGAAACATAAGTGTTCAAGATTTTTTTCCATAACATTATAGTTGTTAAAGGATAATGGAGATGGGTTATTTGTGAGGAAAGCCATTAGTAGAGGTGGGGGTGGTAAAGGTTTATTTATGACCAACTGGGGTTCCTGAACAAGAACTACTTCAGAAATAGGAGCTCCTTCAAAATTTGGTATTGAATAGTCAAATGTGAGAAAAAATAATGAAGGAGATGGAAGTGACTGGGTGGATGAAGATTCTTCCCTTTCTTGGGCCCTCCTTGACTTGGTAGGGAAAGATAGCTCTTGAAAATCCTCCTCTCTTGGTGTGGATTTGGTCCTTCGGTATCTCTCTAGAGAAATGGCATTCAGGAAATGCTCCATCTTGTTGATTTAGGCCCTCCTTCTAGTGCCAATCTGTTGATGGTGTTTTCTGCACAACACCTCAGACAGAATAATGAAATCCTATCTATCTTGATAGGTAAATCTCTCTCAGCAAGCCTCAAGAGATAACCCAAAGTTCTCTAATGCCAGGTCTTGACAATGCATAAAGAGCTCAGATAATATGTGAAAATTGTTTGTAATCACAAGGGGGCCTTACAAACAAACACTAGAACTTCAAACTTATCAGATTTAGCAATGTGTTGATACTTGAAATCCTAAATCTAATCCAGATGATAAAAGAAACAACCAAAGATAAGGGTTTTGAAAGAGAATCTAAGATTAAAAGTATTCCTAGAATCAACAATGTAAATTATGAAATGCCTAAAATGGTCCAATCCCTCATTCTAATTCCTGCTTAACCCAGATTCAATCCATAATCTTAAAAGAATAGTGTAATCTTCTAAGGAACTAAATATTTTTAGATTGTGGAGCATCGACCAAGACAATCATATTTTGCAATTGAAATATGTTAATGTGAATGATATCGATGAAATGTATTAATTCTAACACTGTGTGATGCAGGTTGTGATGGATGAGTTATGATTTATGATCTTATGATGTATGCTATGGATGTGTTTCTAATGATATGTGATGCAAGTGGTGATGAGATTGTGATTTATTATGTATGAATTTGTGATTTTATGTGATGATTGAATGTGCTATGAATGATTACAGTGTAATGATTAATTATGTATGTATGATGTGATATGAGGATGCAATGTGATGCCATGAATGAATATGTGTGACATATGTATGTGTAATCATGATATGGTTAAATGTAATGTAATGCCATATATGTGGTGAAATGAATTAATATGTTTAGAATGGAAATTCTAAATGACATGAAATGATAATGAAAATGAACTCAAGTTGCTTAGATTAATTAATATAGATTAATCTAAACAACTTAAAATGGATATGAAAATGATAATGCAAATACAATGATGAAATTGACTTAAGATGCTTAGACCAATAGATCTATATTAATCTAAAAAACTTAAGATGATAATGAGAATAATAATGCAATGGATATGATAATTAGATGAAATGAACTTAATATGCTTAGAGTAACAAATCCATATTAATCTAAATAACTTAAGATGATAATGAAAATGATAATGCAATGGATGGATAATGCAAAGGAAATTAGGTGAACAATGATAGGTGTGGCAATGCATCACATAATGAGATGGATGATGATGGGTGTGAGAGTGCACCTATCAAAACCATAGGAATCTTGTTAAGAAGAATAGATGGAAGGAAATAATTTGCACAACCAAAATCACTAACCATAGGCTAGGGGAAGAAAACAATGGGGAAAATTCAATGCAATGGGATAATAGATGAAATGCAAGACCTAATGCCATTTTTCCATATTATGAGCATTTATTTTTGCTATAGAAAGGGAAACAATATACCAGGGTATAAAGAACCAAGGTTGATTAGTGTCCAATGCATAAAACAAGTACAACAAGCAAATAATCTATCCCAACACCCCAAAGCCATAATAGCTTTGGTTGGTCCTAATGTTGGAATAACCATCGAAACAAAGGATGCCCCAACGTAACAAAAGACCAAGGATATCTTGGTAGGTACTATGTGTGACATTCAAGAAGACAAGATCACACAAAAAATCAAGATATGCCCCTATGTCTACTTGTCAAAGAACATCATGATATGATGGACCATGGCAACCTTGGCAGAGTATAATATGATGCTCAAATGATAAAAAAAATGTCAAAAGAATCAAAAGATCACAATATATTTCAAATTTCCTTTGCAATAGGATCAAAAGGTAGATAGGATTGATGTGATTTTATTTAGGAAGGATACATCCTATTAAGACCAAAAGATGGGGGATAGATTAGGTAATCAACATGAATCAGAATATTCAAAACTGATTGGACCTCATGATACTAATGGATTTTTCTCTTAGAAACTAGCTAGATAGGGACACACTTGATGACATGCATGAAACCAAGACACACCCTAAGGATAGACGTAGGGTCTCGGGGGCTCATCAATTGATAGCCTTTCCTACGTGAAAGTGTAGAGACCTCATAGTTTGATAAAAGACTGAAAACTTACCATGGATGAAAGAAAAAAGATAACAATGGCGACCTTAATGGATGATAATGACCGACAAAAAAATGCCCCGAGGATTGATCAAATGATTATCCTTGCCTATGTGAAAGTGCAAGGGTAACATAGTTCAACAAAATGGATGAAAGACAAGATGAGACCTAATGATGACAAATGTGATGAAAGACCCTAGATGAGGACATGAGACCAATATATGATACAGACTATAGGTGATAAGAAAACCATATGTAGGATAAAAGCTCAGGATTTTTGGTAGTCAATTTGGATCATCCAATGCTCAATCAAAATATACCAAGAAATGGATGACATGATGCCGATGGAGGAATGGGATTGATAAGATGTGAGGATATGATATGAAGATAGGATGGATGGAATCATAAAGTAGCTAGGACACAAGGTAGATAATTATTAAGCCCCCTACAAATGGCACCTATTGCCATGTTTTCACCAAATGTACTTATCCAAGGTGCCACCAAGGGTGTTTTTCACCATACAACGAATGATTTCTCTTTACTACTTTTGGAATTTTCCTTTTTTTTTGTATTTTTCTAGATGTTTTACTTTTTTTGGTTTTTCCTAGGTAGGATAACCCAGCTGACCTAGGTATAGAACCAATTTAGATGCATGATGTTTATAGGATCCTCCAAGGGCTCTCCTTTAGGTGTTGCAAGCCTATATGCCCAAAAACTATATTTTGTTGTGAGAACATATGGACACAACCAATTTGATTCAAACTTCCCTTGCTTTTCTCTGTCTAGATAGGTACACTACTTTTCCTTCAAGACCAAATCACCAATGTTGAATTGATGAGGACAAACCTTCTTGTTGTAGTTCCTCCTAAGATGATGGTGATATGCTTGAAGGTGATTATGGGACTTGATTCATTTTTCATCTAGGAGTTCCAGCTAACTTAAGTGTGTGACATGAGAATCTTCTTCATTGATGAGATTGTTCATAGAGATTCAGAGTGAAGGGATCTTGACTTTGATCCAAAAAATTGCATTGATACCATATACAAGAGAGTATGGGGTGCCTCCAGTGGCAGTGTAGATGGATGTGTAGTATGCCCAAAGGGTAGGATGGAGATGGAGATGTCACTCTTGAATAGTATTTTTTACAACCTCTTTTAGGATTTTGATGAGGGTCTTGTTGGTTGCCTTTGCTTGACCATTACCTTGTGGGTAATAGGGTGTGGACCAATGATGTTGGATATGGTATGTCTCGCAAAGGTGCTTCATAAACTAATTTTTTAAGGTCTTACCATTGTGGGTGATGATGGTGGAGGGGATTCCATATCTGTAAAGAATATGGAAAAAGATGAATTTGGATATCTAAATACCCGCAATCTGAGAGAGTGGAATTGCTTCCACTCACATGGTAAAGTATTCAGTGGCTATGATGATGAAAGTATGACTATCAGAGGATGGAGGTTAAATCTTTTTGATCAAATCAAAACCTCATTGAGAAAAAGGCCATGGTGCTATGATAGCCTACAAGTCTTATGTAGGAGCATGGATTAAATCTACATGTTTCTAACAAGGTAGACATTTCTTCTCAAACTCACAAGAGTCATGCTCCATTGTAGGCCAATAATATCCAACCTTGAGAATCCTTTTTGCTAAGGCCATGCCAATAGAATGGGACCCAATGAAACCACTATGTACCTCATTTAATGTAATGTGGGATTATAATTCATTGAGACATTGAAGAAGAGTTCCATCATACCCTCTTTGATAAAGTGTATCTCCTGCGATGGTATAGTGGGAAGTACATTGGATGAGTGATTTACATTGATTGCAGGTTAGTTCAGATTGTAAGATATTGTCATGGAGGTAGGCATAAATTTCATGGTACCAGGGTGAGTTGATACCTACGATATCATAAACCATCTCATTATCAAGTACATCATATGCCAGGATTAGCAGTTGCTTAACAAGAAACTCATAGTTCATTTGATCTCTGGGCATGTCAATGAGGGAACCAATCATAGCCATTACATTTGTTGCTTTGTTTTGGACTCTAGGAATCTTCTCAAATTGGATTTAGGTGAAATACTTCTTAAATTCATCCACCATGCATTTGTATGGCAACAACTTATCATCTTTTTTTTGAAACTCATTGTTGACCTATTTGATAATGAGGTGTGAATCACCAAAGGAATGAAGGCAAGTGATATTCCATTTGACGGCTATTCTAAAGCCATATATTAAAGCTTCATACTTAGCAATATTATTGGTGCATGAGAATTCAAACCTAAATGACTTTGGGATATAGTTACCTTGAGGAGTGACGAATATAACACCTACACCAACTCCATTATGCATATTTGAACCATCAAAGTAGACAATCCATGTATGTGTTTTTGTAACTATAAGGATCCCTTCATTAGGAAACTCATCTACTAATGGATATTCATCCACCAAAGGCACATCGACCAATTGATCTACTATAACATGTCCCTTTATTTCCTCTTGATCTACATACTTAATGTCAAACTCACTCAATAACATAACCCACTTGGCCATGTGGCACGTCAAAGAAGTTTTGGATAACAAGTACTTGAGTAGGTAAAATTTTGAGATCAACTTGATGGGATGAAAAAGTATGTAGTGAAAAAACTTTTGTGAACTAAATACCACTGGAAAACAAGCTTTTTCCATAGGTGAATAGTTGAGCTCATAACCCACGAGTGTTTGACTAATACAATAGATAGCACATTCCTTAGAGAAATCATCATGTTGGGCTAGTAATGACCCCAGTGCAATAAATGTAGCTAAGATGTATAAAAAAGTGGTTTCCCTAGAATGGGAGGCATTAGAATAGGTGGGTGATCCAAGTACTCCTTAATCTTGTCAAACCCTTGCTGACACTCTGGATCCCATTTGAAAGTGATGTCTTTATACAAAAGGTGTGTGAATGATTGACACTTCCTAGCTAACTAGGCTATGTAATGTTTGATGGAATATATCTTTCCTTGAAGACTCCTTAAATGCTTTATATTACATGGTGGAGGCATGTCTATTATTTCTTTGACTTTGGATGGATCTACTTCAGTACCCCTTTGAGATACTATAGATCTCAATAACTTTCTAGATATAACATCAAACACACACTTTTTTGGATTTAGATGCAGCTTGTATTGCTCTAGTCATTCAAAGTGCTCTACTCTAGTCTTAGACTTACCTAATAAGTCATCAAAATAATCTTCCAAGATGACATCGATGAGATCAAGGAATCAAGGAAGATAACAGTCATCATACATTGGTAAGTTGCCCCTACATTTTTGAGACTGAAGGGCATGGAATTATAGTAGAAGGTTCCCCAAGGGGTACTGAAGGTAGTATTATGTGAATCTTCTAGTGAGATTTTGATTTGATTATATCCAAAAACCCATCCATAAGGGATAGCATAGCATGTCCTACTATAATATTTACCAACATGTCAATGTTTGGAAGAGGAAAATCATCCTTTGGGAAAGATTTATTGAGATCCTGAAAGTTTGTATAGATTCTGATATTCCCATTTGGTTTGGACATAGGCACAATATTGGATATCTAGTTGGATTAGTCAATAGGTCTGATGAACCTAGCCTCTCTAATAGTTTCTCTAGTTCTTTCTTGACAAGCAAGGCCACTTGGGGATGCATTTTTGTAAGCTTTTTTTTAACAGGTTTGGCATTCAGATGAACACCCAAATGGTGTACAATTAATGTGGCATCTAATCTTGGAATTTATGAATAGTTCCATGCAAAGTTGATGATTCCTTCATTTAGTAGGTTGACAATGATGGAATGGTCTTCCTCTGACAATAATTTCGCCAGATAGGTGATTTTGGTGTCATCTTCTATTTTGAAATTGACTTCTTGTGTCTCTTCGATCAAGATGAAGACTATTTAGACAAGTGAGCTCCTATAAGGGGGAGATGAACATCCCCATCCTCCAACATTTCATTGAGGTTTTCACTATCAGATACATCCTTTATTTTTACTTTTTATGAGTCAGGAAGTGCCTCAGAGAGGTTTTCACTAGATGACCCCTTTTATCTTCTTTTTAATTTTGCAGTTAGGGTGTTCATATTCCCCCAATCCCAGGAGATGTACATAAATGTCCATTGAATGGAAGGTTTCAACAGGTTCACTACCTCGTAGGTCTCAATCAATGAGATTTGGATGGCAAACAGAAAGGATAATGGTAAGAATAGATATGGAGTCAAATAGGTAAGGGAGATCAACGTCATCATAGGCAAGTATGATTGCCTCTTCCTGAAGGTATGTCCTCAAGGAAATCATTATCCTCATTGACATTATTAAAATTATGAGTTGATGGTATGAGACCCTTTTTCTTTTTTTCATAGCCTAGGCCTACACATTTGGGTTGCATGGGTGTTTCAATAGGCTAAAATCTACCATGTTCCTCTATGCCAAGACCCCCTCTTGATAATTGTATTTTTCTACTAACTTTGATGGATGAGGATAAGTCTCTTGGAAATATTCAATAAGAGGGGGAAAAGGCTCAAGTTCATCCCTATATATCCATTGACTAATGTCATCATCTTTTTTATCTTGTTGTATTCCAATAGACCAAAAGGTGGCGGAACCCATGTTATTAGAGCTGAGAGCTTTTTTCCTCTCTTCCCCCTTTGGTGTGGACTAAGAAGGCTGACCGTATGTGTGAGGAGATGGTGGCATGTTTGCCACATTATGTTTCATGCTTGTCTCATCCTCTCCAAAACCTTTATTGATGATTTGGACTTTAGTAAAGGTGGATTGGGATGTGGTGGATGATGAGTTGGAGGATGGATTGGAAGATGATGTCTGAGGTGCTCTCACTTCTACTCTTGGAAAATGTTTTTAGTGGGAAAAGGATGCTTCTAGAGCATTATAGTACTCAAAATGTTGAGGATCAACATGTATGGTTACTTGCATCCCATTGTATGGGAACTTTAGACATTGATGATAGGTGGACGAAATGACCAACATGGCGTGGATCCGTGGGTGGCCAAGGAGAAGGTTGTATGGTAGGTACAGATCAAGGACGTGGCATGTGGTGTACTACACTATGGGAACAACCTGAATAGGAAGACAAATAATGCATTCCAAATCCCTTTCTACATTGTCATAAGCTTTGATAGTGATAACCTGATTATTCAAATCAGCATGGGTATACCCTACCTATTCTATGAACTTTAGTGTTAAAAGGTTGAGGGTAGAGCCATTATCTACTATTACCCTTTACACTTTATGGCAAGCTATAAGGACTTCAATGTGAAGGGCACAATTATGGGATGATTCAATTGATGGCATATCATTTTGACAAAAGTTGAGCTGACATGTGGATGATAAATGTCCTAAAGCTTGAAATTGAGTAGCATCTATATCATTAGGTACATGTGTATCTTGAAGATCTTGGTGAGGATCTCTTGATGGATGGGGGAAGACTTAAGAAAATCCAAGATGGATATTTTAGCAGGATTCTTTCCAATATGATCAAGAATATTGTATTGGGAGCTCACATGAGCTAGCTAGGATGATGTGGAAGGCCCAAGAATGGATATGCTAGTGTGACATGTAGTAACAACACATTGAGGGTCCTTACCCTTGACATGGATCATGGACATGCATATTTATGCTTAACTAATTCACATAACAATACCATCATGGTTATAAGGTACATTCTTATAGCTAATGTTGTTCATGTTGTTATTTTGGTTATTGCTATTACTGGACTTGGGATTAGCATTGGAGTTATTGGCACTTTGATTTTGCTTGGGTAAAGAGTTTTGATATATTTGAAGTTGAGCATTGGACGATGTCACCTGATTCACATCCACTACTATATCACCTCAGTCTATAAGATATTGGATATACATTTTAATTCCTTGACACTTGTTAGTGGAATGACCTAAAATTTTGTGAAAGTCAGAATACTCGTTTTCCCTATAATAGGTGGGTTTTGGTTTTGACTTGTCAAAGTGCTTAGTCATAGGATAGGAAATTGGATAGCTCACTTGAAGCAACCTATTGGGAACAACACTTAAGAGTCCTCCCAAAAGAGTGAATAAGTGTTTATTGTTCCCTTGATTGTTTTGATTGGACTGTTTGGGAGAACGAGGTTCACCATGTGGTATGGATATGATATTGGTGATCAATTGTTGATTAGGGACATATTGCAGCCTTTGTGAGGTGTTGGCTACATGGAAATTCTTAGTATTAGTGACACCATTATTGAAAACATTATTTTTTTCATTGTAGTAGTGATACTTATCTCCAAATGACTTATGCTTATCTAAGCTATAGATTTTGATTTTCCCCTTAGCAATGAGGGATCTCTCAATGGTTGTGTCATATTTTATGACCTTTGAAAAGGTGGTAAAATAGTGAAGATTAAGGTTATACACCATGTCAGGATGGCCATTTGTAATGAAGATGGTCACCATGTCCTTCTCACTAAGATGGGATTTTAGTTGACTAGTCAGGGCATGTCACCTTTGTAGGTAGCTTGCAAAGGTTTCTCCCTCACTTTTTTTTTCTTTAAAGAGGTATAAAGTATAAATTTCCTTCTCCAAGTTGAAGGAGAAGTGGGAAATGAATTTTTCTGACAGATCCATGAAGGAAGAGATTGACCCCTTTTGAAGACACATGAACCAATCTAGAGTCATCCCTGTTAGACTCCTAGGGAATAATTGTAGGAGATAATTATCATTGTGTAGGACTTTTTGGAATTATGTGTAAAACTCCTATAGGTGGTTTCTTGGGTCACTCTTTCCTTTGTATTTATCAAACTTTGACATTTCAAAGTGCTTAGGAAAGGCCCAACAAGTGAGATGGAGGGATCAAAAGGGTAAGGAAAAATCTCTTCAAATTCAAAAGATCTTTTGGATACGCCTACTTGCAAGTCCTTTAGGGTGGATTTTATCTCTTCCCACTCTTTATTGATAGGTGTCGATGGAGGAGGATTGGTTGGGTTTGACTGAATGTAAGGGGCATATTACTAATATGATGGAGATGGGATCAAAATGGTTTGATCATGTGATGGTGAAGGTGGATATGAAGGGATTTTTTGATATTGATTGGGATACATGGATTAGGGATTGGCATAAGATTGTTGATATGATGGTGGGGCTTGATAATACAAAGAAGAAGCCACCTCTTTGTATTATGGAGGTGTTTGATAATAAGAGGAGGGGGAAACCTACTAATATGATGGTTATTGTTGCGAATAATATGGATTGGATTGGTAATTATAGGCCAATTTTTGGTGGGAATCATACAAAGGCTATTGTGAATTGGATTGTTGATAGAAGATGTTCTGTTGTGATTGCTAGGGATTTGTGTAAGATGAGGGTTGTTGGGAATGTTGAGGATTAAGGTAGGGTGATTTTTGTTGGGATTATTGAGGATCATTGTAAGAATAACTGGGATTAGGATTGGATGTGGTAGGCTACGCATAATAGGTGCTTTGATGGTGGTAGAGGTATTGGGAAGTAGGGTTGTCAGATATTTTCTAGAAGGATTACTGTGATTGTTTTGGGATTTGTGTATGTTGAGGGGGTTGTTGGTAATATGGTGGTTGCTAACAAGGAGGTCAAGATGGAATTTTGGGTTACTAAGGGATCTATGATTACTGTTAAGATGGGATTTTTTGTGATATTAGCTAATGAGGAGGAACTTGTGACTAATGAGCAGGTTGTGATAGATTGTCTTGTTGCTGATGAAAATGTTGTTGTTGTGACAATATTTGTGTGTGATGTGGGGGTTGTGAAGGAATTTGGACATGCTTTTGAGGTTGCGATGGGATTTGAGTGTGTTGTTAAGATAGTGACGAGATTTGCTAGAGATTTCCTTTAGGCTGATGTAAGGATGAGATATTTCCTTCAAGTGGTTGTTGAGATGTGAACGGAGGTGGTGGTAAGTTTAGTGTAGGTGTAGATCCAAGTGGTGGAGGTGGCACAATGAAAGGATTTCCCCCATTATTCACTAATAACTAACTCAATTGATTTGGTGGAAGAGATGGTACAAATGGAACATGGGTTGAACTTTGTGTGATATTGAGGCTAGGCAGGTCGAGAAGACCAAGACCAAGAGGATTGTTAGGATTAGGTGGTGCTCCCATAACTAAAATTGGAACATGAGGAGGTGGTATAGGGGGTATCACTTGATAAATCAAATCGTTTCCAAATCTAGGTTGGTACCAACCCTCTTGTAGTGGACCTTGGGAAATGTACGAATTGCCTAGATCATTCTAAGAATTTTGAGGATCTTGTGGCATAGGGGGTGTAGGAAGTGTAATGTTGACATATTTTGATAAGTCAAACCCTGATGATGGATTGATACCTTTCAAGAGTAATGTGGTGAGGATTTTATCCCCATGCTTATTAAGGAGATGATCCATCATTTGAACATTGGTGGGATTACTAAAGTATTTGTTGATTGTGACCTCAGGTTGGCTAACCATGCTTTTTTGGGAGGAGACTGAGTGTGAACCTCAGCATTAGATTGTGATCAGACACCATTGGTGGGTTGATCCTGAGGGATTTTAGGATGATCACCTAGGGACTATTATTGTGCCATGAGTTTCCTTTTTTGTGATCGGGAGGTAACGAGCATGAAAATACAAAATTACTAGGTGACTAAGATGACACTACTCCCTAAGATGCACCTAAATGATGACTAAAGGATTGATTAGATTCGATGATTGACTGATTACTAGATTGATTGGATGAGATGATTTGGATAAATGATTGGATTGAATTTGATTAATTTGATTGATGATATTAGATGATTGATAGGATTAGGTGATTGATTAGATTGTATTGATGAGATTGACTCTAAACCAAGTTCAAGGGTTTAATTGGATGGCGTATGATGCTGATGATCAAATTGAATTGTAAATAGGATGATTACAACACCAAATCTACCTCAATATGGAAGTATATTGATTGGTCCATCAATGACTACTAACTCGGGATAGATGAAAATCCTAAGTAACCATGAATGATGACAATTAGGATTATACACCTAAGCCAACTTGGATAAAATCCCCCAAAACAAAGGCTAAGAGACTCGAGTGGATGAACTAATGATGGATATGAAATCTAAGGATGCCCTATGATGAGCCTATACTATTGGATTGAGGATTTAATGAATTTAAGAAAATGTAGATAGACTAAAATGATGATTACGAGGAAATGGATGATGATAAAAAATTTTGATTGTGCGAATAGACTCATAAAACAACAAGATCTTAATGGTACAAAGGATTAAATCTTTAGAGTTTTGTATGGAAAGTGCATTCACCTATGTGTCACAGAAATTAGCCTCTCCAGGTGCTAGGATCACCTATCTAAAGGACAAAAAAATTGCCTCTATGTTTGAAAAGATCACCTCTATCTAGGTGATAGGATCACCTGTATCTTCAAACACCATAAGGAAAGAGGTTAGAATGAGACACAAAATCACCTATTTATGGATCAAGATTGCCTCTTTCTTTAGATGTCAAAAGGAAATAGTAAGATGTGACCCGCAAAATCACCCATCTAAGGATCATGATTGCCCCTACTTTGAGATGTACGAACACTAACGAAAATGCATATGAGTTGAGTGGAACTACCTATGTCTTGAATTGTATGAAAAAGGATGGTAAAAATGGAAACATATTCATCCCTATGGACAATAGGTTTACTTATTCTAAGGTATGTATAGATGTGGAAGATGTGGATGAAACACAAATTTTCCTTAAAGGATGACAGGATTTCCTATTCTAAGGGAACAGGAAGACTTGGGTGACATGGATTGGGTAGACTCACCTGAAGGATTGACCATATGACATGTTCTAAAGGAACAAGTGGACTTGGATGGTATAGATTGGATGTGGAATTTCCTAATGATGGGGTAGGATTTCATATTCAAGGAATAGGTGGACACAAGGTTTCCTGAGGGACCCACAAGAAAATTTTCCCCTAACAAGGATGAGTTCACCTAAAGGATGACCTAGACCAGACTCAAGATGTGGAATTTCCCATTTCGAGGTAGGATTGCATGTCCACGATGCAATTTTTCCCCTGTGAGAAGCAAAATCACCACTAAGGGCAGGGATAGACTATGGAAAAGGACCGAAACATGACAAATATTAGGTAGAATGGTTGGACTGATTCAGACTGATGGCAAGCACTGGGACTGCACAAGAAGACACTCCATGTAGCATAATCCTAGAATTAGTGATAAGTGTTTACAAACTTGATGTAGGCCCACCACCTTGAGGGGACACCCCAAGGTTAATACTCCATGATACTGTGGTGGTTCTCTTGATCACCCTTTCTCGTGAAGGTAGATAGCCAATGATTTATTGCATAGGGTCATTAACAAATGCCATGGGCTCACCGTCACACTCTCTCTTTGAGACTATCGTAGTCCACCATGAGGATTTCTATCTCAACCCAAGTGAGTACATGGTTAGTAACTTTGGGGTATGGCACACATCCCCTTCACTACACCAAGTTGCGACTAAAACATGGGTCTCTATCTAGGATGAAGAAGGCTATCTCATGTGTTCTCGATATATGCTAAGGTACCTGAGGCATAACTATGAACACCAACCCCTCATAAGTGTGGATCGGGAGCCCTAGCGAGGTACTTCAAACTCAGACTAACCCTACACATATTTTCTAGGTATGACCCTAGCTTCAATTCTTTTCTAAACACAATGTCACTTGATTGGGGTACAACTTTAGTTTTCCCTCCTTTATATACCCTATTGGTAACATGTACTTAGAATCATCCCCCGAGTGATGAAATCCTAGGAAATTCCTGCTAAAGGAAGGAAATAATAGATTTTTTGGCTGGTCCCCAAGCTTGCATGTAGCACAAGGGGAGAGCTTAGATTCACTAACACTTCTTTGGTAGACTAGACTGGACTAGAATGAATTGCAATTTCTTGTCACCCAAGATCACTGAAAGGTGCAAGGGGAGTGGATACATCAACAATTCACTCCCAAACATAGAAAAGAAGTTAATTAACCCTTTAATTAATCTACATGTGCCTAAATTAGTGAGAAAAAAGGACACACATATAGATTTACACTAAGGGTCTTTGATTGATCATCCTACAAAAAATGAATTAGTATTTTCAACACCAGTCTTGAACAAGTTAATTTGTTGCACAAACATTAGTAAATTGCCACAATCACCAAAATATAGGTTAGCTAGTTAGTACTCAAAACCAAAATCAAATTGTAGCTCAAATTGAAAAATTAAAGGTCCAAGGTTACCACAAATTTTCCTCTGTGTGAGATGAGTTCACCCTTGTTGATGAATTAGAATTGCCTATCTGATGGAAAAGGTGGGATCATTTCACCCTTTGGATGAAAAGGTGTATTCACTTTTGCCTCTGTGTTTTAGTTAGATTCACCCTTTTTTGAGAAAGTTCACTTCTCCCTAGCCTTCTAAGTGTATCTTCCTTTGTGATTGGTAGTTGTGATCAAAGGTTGCAAGTCTATCCCTATTGTACAAGTGCAAAATAAACTTCGACTATCTTCAAAGAAAAATTTCCTTTGTATCGAACAAACTCACTTGTCAAGGATAGATTCACCCATGCGTGTGAAGTCTGAACTTACAAAAAATCAAACAATAGAAAACATAAAATTGACCTGTGACATGGGTCCCATCAGGTGTGCCAAAAATGTTTGCAGTGTGAAATTTCTACTCTGAGAAGTAAACTAAACTAGAAGCAACAAAGGAAAACACAAAACAAACAATCAGATTAGGCCTAGTTAAATCTAAACAAAAAACAAGAAACAAAGAACAATTTTACCTTGTTTAGATGATGGTTTTGGTTGGCACTTTAGATGCTTGAAATGTATGATCCTTGTTGGAAGAATAGATCAAAATGATGCTCGAAATGATGCTAAATGATGAGTATTATAATGGTGCAAATGGGTATTGTAATGGATGCAAGATGGAAGCTCATAGATTAAATGCTTGAATGCTTGGTTACTAATTAGATTCTTGGTGATTATGGATTGTTCAAGTTGACACATTTCTCTCATTTTTAGGGGAAATGTGTCTAAAGAAATGGAGGGTCATGATTGATCCATGATGGAAAAGATTAGGGGCCAAGGTGAGTTGAAAACTCACAAACCCCCACAAGTTGACATGTGGCAAGTGATGTGAAAGAAAAAGGATGAGGTAGAGTTGACATGGAGGTACTAGGTTGTACCTTTGGAAGGGAAAAAATATCCTCATAAAGGAGGCCCTTGTCCACATGTGCTTGAGAGGACATGTGAGGAATTAAAAAATCCTCACAATTCCTCATTGGGATGGGAGAAGGAATTTAAAATTCCTTAAAATGTATTCGATTAATAAATGTGATTTAAAAATTCACGCAGGGAAGTAGATACCTTCTCCAAATAGAGAAATCATTTAATGTTGGTTTACTAAGTACACATTCCATAAATGGCATGAAGATTAGGTTAGCATAATTATGTGATTAAGGTTGTGCAAATACGAGATTAGATAGGGTAGTGATAGACTAGAGGCAAGTGGGAGATTATGGAGGATGTGACCCTAATGAATTAGGGGTGTAGACATCCTAATCACAAATTAATTAAATTAATCAGGATTAAAGAGGATTATGGAGGATGTGACATGAGGAGAGAGAAGAAAATGAATTAAAAATTGATTTCATTCATAAAGGCTAAAGTGAATAAGTTAAATAACTTGGGGTATTTATTTAATTTAGAGATGAAAGTATTTAATTGATTTATTAAATACCTTAGGGGACACTAGAGTAAGACAAAATATTAATCAAATAATAAATTATTTAATTAACATGGATGAGGGATGTAAGACAAAGGAATGCAAGGGTGAATTTGACCATATGGGAGTGGTCAAATATAGGTGTCTATAGTTACAACTCACTGAAACCTTATGTGTATGTGTAGAATCATCATGGAAAAAATAGGCCCTTAAGTGGCAAAAAATTTAGAAAAATTAAAGTTAGGAAACTTGACAGAAAAATTTGAATAAGTTATTTATATTATTTAAAAAATATGTAAGAATAGAATTTGTAGAAAACTGAATGTAGTTTCTAAACTACTAGGTTTATTTAAAAAAATCTATTTTGTAAAAATTTGAAATTTCAATGCAGTAGTACTTAAATTTTAGGAAAAAAATAAGTAGGTGTTTGTCTAACCACCCTAACCACAATAAAATGATAATATTTTTTTTAAGATTGCAAATATAAGTAGAGGACTCGTGTTGTGATGTGATGCATATTTTCTTAACTTTTTTCCAAGTAAATAATTAATTATGAATTTAAAAATATATAAAAAACTCATATGTCTGACCACCTTAACTTGGTCAAAACTTAATGAATTTTTTTTTTTTGAATCCTATAGTATGCGAAACATAGAATGTTATGCATGTTTTAGATTCAAAAAATGTAATACCATTTGAAAACTATAGATGTTTTTCAATAAGCCTATCAATCAAGACTTTAGTAGTAATTGAAATAGAAAATGAATAATAATTATTTATTAAATTCAAAGTAAAGCATAATTTATATAGGTGAAAATTTGAGAATCTCTTTTAAAAACCATTTTTGTTTCATCAATTTTAATAAAAAAAAATCATCAGCCACATACTCTACACATACCCGTCATATTGCCACTTTTTGACCATCATGATATTGCAAATACCCTTATTGTAAAGTCTACAAACTTTTGTGAAGTGTAGCTTAAATGTAGATCTTGAATTAGTGAAATGCTTGAAAGATCTTGACTTTAATTGCTTTCTTGGATCAAAACCCTACATCACAAATGTTAGCTCAAATACACACATGATAGACTTGAATTTCCTTTTAAATGGTGCTTCAATCTTGATGATGGCTCCAAATTCTTGATCAACTACTCTTGAATGATATAAAAAGACTTGTATGCTTGTTACACTTGAATATATTATTGGATGTGTAAAATGAATGAAAGAACCTTGTATTTATACTTATCTACACTTAATATCCCATAATTATACAAGGAGCACTAAGACAAGGACTAAGACACTCTAGGTAGCATCTTAGTCATAAGGCATGAAACTCAGGTTACATACTCCAAAAAGAGGCCTTTTAAGGTGCATTCAAAATAAGGGTCCCAAGACCCAAGCATGAAAAAGATGCCCTAGGTGAAATTTTTGCAATAGTCCACAAATCAGGGAAACAAATAGAATCATTAAATATGCGATGTGATGCATATTTTTTGTATTTTTTTTCCAAGTAAATAATTAATTATGAATTTTTTATTACAAATTTAAAAAAATATAAAAACTCGTATGTCTAAGCACCTTAACTTGGTCAAAACTTAATGAAATTAATTTTTTTAAATCCTATAGTATGTGAAGCATAGAATGTGATGCATATTTCAGATTCAAAAAATGTAATACCATTTGAAAACTATAGATGTTTTTCAATAAGCCTATCAATTATGACTTTAGTAGTAATTGAAATAGAAAATGTATAATAATTATTTATTAAATTCAAAGTAAATCATAATTTATATCGGTGGAAATTTGAGAATCTCTTTTAAAAACCCTTTTTGTTCCTTCAATTTGGATAAAAAAATTCATTAGCCACATACCCTACACATACCCATCATATCGCCACTTTTTGGCCATCATGATCTTGCACATACTCTTATTGTAAAGTCTACAAACTTTTGTGAATTGTAGCTTGAATGTAGATCTTGAATCAATCAAGTGCTTGAAAGATCTTGACTTTAATTGCTTTCTTGGATCAAAACCCTACATCACAAATGTTAGCTCAAATAGACACATGGTACACTTGAATTTCCTTTGAGGTCATGCTTGAATGTTGATGATGGCTCCAAATTCTTGATCAACTCTCTTGAATGCTCTCAAAAAAGACTTGTATGCTTGTTACACTTCAATATATTATTGGATGTGTAAAATGAATGAACAAACCTTGTATTTATACTTATTTATGCTTAATATCCCATAATTATACCACACCAAGCCAACATATGAAATAATTAATTTAATGAGGCTAAATCCCACCAAAATTTGAAATTAAATCCCAAAAATAAGACAAGGAGGACTAAGATACTCTAGGTAGCGTCTTAGACCCAAGGCATGAAACTCGAGGCATAGACTCCAAAAAGGGGCCTTTTAAAGGTGCATTCAAAATTAGGGTCCCAAGGCCCAAGCATGACAAAGATGCCCTAGGTGGCATTTTTACAATAGTCTACAAATTAGGGAAACAAATAGAATCATTAAATTATCATTTTCCTTTGATGTTTGTTAGGATTAGCAAGAAAAAGATGTAGTTTATTAGGCTTGTAGATGCAAAATAGGACCTATTAAGACATAAATAGGGATAAATAAAGCAAGGTAGGCCCAAACAAGTGTGAAAATGCAAGGGTATGCATTTTACTACACTAAATTTAGCCTCTACTTTAGTGAGAGGATGACCTTTCTTCAAAATCACACTAAAGTAGCCAACCACACAATCAAGAGGGGTTCCAGTGTACAAATGCTAGTAAGATAGGATGACAATAACCAAGAGGGTGGCCAAGCCCCTATGATCAAGATCCTATGGGAAACCAATATAGGTAGAAAAAAATGCACATGTAGATGATAGATGAAGCCATAACTAGATCACAAATATTCACCATCAAAGAAAATAAAAAGGAAAAAGGAAAAAGAAAAATGTTGTAGATCATCAAGCTTTAATTGGCCATCTAATGTGTTGTGGAATAGGTCTAAGCTATTTTTTCAAAAGAGGTTTGTGAGTGGAATGCGCTCTCCACTATGCAAAAATAATGCATGCTCACAAGGGCTAGTAATGCTAGGTGTTCACTAGGTGTGCCCCAAGAGGTCAATATCAAAGTCATAACCCCATGACTATGATAATGATAAAAAGAAAATGCACATTCAAAAGGGCTAGTGAAGCTAGTTTTTCACTAGGTGAGCCCCAGGGGACCATATAAAATCCATACCTCCATGAATTTAATAAGGTACAAAGATGAAATGTCAAAAGAAAGACAGATGTTTGAATGGATTTTCTTAGTGTGAAACATTTTTTCCTTGATTATTTTTGTTTTTGGCTTGTATATGTTTTTAGCTTTGGATGAGCCCGCACTCAAGTAAAGTCATCAAAAAGGTCTGCAATACGCCATATGGTGGTTGCACAACTTTCATTCTTCACCTTACTTTTGAGAGAAATTTGAGACACATGTCAAATCATTGGATATTTTCTCAAGGAGATATATTCATGGGCTCAAGAGTTTCTACCTATTCGACACATCATCTCTTTGTTGTAGGTAGATTGCACTTCTTATGAAGTGATATCTTTTGGGAGTTTGTCAGAGCTTGCTAGATTTTCTTTCTTTTCCTATTTTTTGGGATAGAAGCTATAGGTCAGTGCCATTGTATGATGTGATGGGTCAAATAGACCTTTTTCCAGGCTATTTTCTAGGATTTGATCATTTATAGATTGATATATTTGCTAAATATCTAAAGAGCATTAATGTGGTAGTTGAGAATTAATGAGAAAATATTGTTCTAACCTAGCTAAAGATATAAAATCAGATCATGTGCTATCAAATATCAACATCTGGAAATAATTACTTTTGTATTGTGGCAATGGTTTCTTCTTCTTACAACTATAAATGAGAGGTGGTGATAGAGTAAAGGGATGGATTCCAAGTTTCAGTTTCCTTTGATGAGGAAAAGTTTATTTAGTTTCCTAAGTTTATAGAACTAATTTTAGAAGTAGAAATGTAATACTACTTTTCTCGAGCATGTTATATCTATTAAAGCTCAAACTATTTTCAATTGGCATTTGACCTCTATTTTAAGTTCATTTGATTTTTAAAGCATGAATTATTGAGAAGGAATTTTTGAGACTATGCATGTATGGTATTTATCAATCTTTCTTTCTTTATATTATCTTTATAAATGAAACACTATGTCAAGTTGAATTTGAATTATTTAAGTAGTTGATTTTCATACTATAGCTTGTATGATAGAATAATAACTTGTGAAAACTCAATTATGTTAGTGGAATTCTCTTTTTTTCTAAAGGGTCATTTTTTATATATTATGTTCTATTAAGAGAGATGGTTTATGCAATTTCTAAACATTCTTTTGTTAAATTTAGAAATATTTATGTTTGATTAGACCTTAATGAACACTTCCTGTGAAAAGATTTGAAATTCAACAATGTGCTTGTTGTTAGCCTTTGTTGTTCATTCTCTTTCCAACAATGAAGGGTTGTGGCATTCCATGTCTAAATATATCATTCATAGGAATTTGGGTCTGAAATGTTGTAAAAGCTTTGGTGCATCACCATTTTATGTTTTATGTTTACATTTCCTTCTACTCTTTTCTCAATAAATCCAAGGAAGAGTTGGCTTTCTATAAAAATCTTGGAGGTATTTAGTGTGTCACAAATTAGTCCCCCACTCACTTAATTTCTCATAAGACCATCAAAGAGATACAAACTTTAATGATCAACAACTCTTTTTTTGGCATGCTCGGTGGGACCTGAAGTTCTCTAAATGTTTGATTAGAAGTTAGAAATATTTCTTAAATTAGGCTAAGGAAAGAAACTAGAACTTTCATGCCAAAAATCCAAACAAGATCATCTTCAAGAGGCCACTTCCAATATGTCCAGTTACCTACCTTGGTACCTAGGAGAAGAAGAATTACAAGTTATGTATCACCTGTAAGGAGCAATAGAGTAAGAAATAAGAGCCCAATATACAAAGCCTTATCTACTCCACCTAGAGACTCAACCTTTCAAATTAGAATACCTATATATCTAATTCATAGGAATCTCTTCTCTATGGCTCATGTAGGTCCCCATGTTCCTAAAAATTTTCTAACCTAGGATAGTGTTAGTCCTCTACAAGTACCCACACCTCTAGATGTATGGCCTGCCATACCTACTAACACCCTTAAGGCTATCCCAAGTTTTTTTGGAGAAGATTTCAAAACCCCCTCTAAACACCTTCAAGATATAGAAAAGGTATGTAGGGTACATAAAATAGTGGAAGAAAACATTTCCCTCAAGCTATAAGCTATCTATTTCAAAGGAAAGGACCAAGATTGGTATCAATCTTTTGCCTTGAGTTCTACCATTTATTGGGATCAGCTTGGAGAAAGGCTATTCAAGAACTTCTCACAAAAAGGAGATTGGTCATCATTACTATATCAATTGAACATCATTAAAAGTGCCCCTCAAGAGGCCATGAGTGACTTTAACACCAAGTTCCACAAAACATGGCAAAGGATCCCCATAACTTCTCAACCCTTGATGACGATGGCATTCATGTTCTAATTGGAGACACTCAATTTATAAATTGTAGTTATGATAACCTCCATGGGAGGATATATCTTTCTTGATGCATACAAGTTGGCTGTGCACATAGAAAATAGTCTAATTGATGTTGGGAAGCTTCTTCCATAACCTTAGATGCTTGTATTTGTAGAAATATTTGGTGGTCTTGAAGAAGAAGCTACTCCAAGAACTTCTGCCACACAAGTAACATCGAGCATTCTGCCATCCATATATGTGTATCCTATCACTTAGACAAGCATGTCGAGTTCTTCCTCAATAACAACAAACATTAGTGACATGAAGAATCTCATGTGAACATTTTCTAATGAGTTGGTTATTATCAAATGATAGAAAGCAACACCTCCAAAGCAAACCACACAAGTATATGGTGGAGGAAAGCCTTCTTATTAGTAGAATACATAGCAAGGATCATCTAGAGGAGGAGGTCAATAGGTGGTGCTTGCAAACTAGATAGTTTGAGTCACCATGCTACTATAGATGGTCAAAGACAACAAGGGAAAAATAATAATACTAGACTAGAACAATTTGGTAGAAGATGAGAATGCATGGTGCTTCTTGTGTAGCAATAGTCATACCCCCCAAAAATATCCAAGGGGGAAAATGAAATAGAAGATATTGGAACAAATAAAGAAGGGTGTACTCCCTAATGTAGATGGATATGATTCCTCTAAAATGGAGAATTCCCATTTCAAAGTGAAAATGAAAGGGATTTTCTTAGAGCAAGAGCTGGATATTACACCTGACCAAGCACTATTTCATGGATGGAAGAAGAAGATGTAGTGTTCACAATTGAATCTCTAACTACTAGCACTCTACTAGTCAGATTACAACACTAGATCCAAAAGAAGGCTCATGGGAGAGTATGTGCAACAAGCTTTGCCACATCAACTACTGCTACAAGAAAAGAAGGATCCATCACCCACCATCCAACCTACTTCATAGCCACACCATCCATCTCTACAAGAGGAGACAAATAAGGCCCCAAGCCTAGTCATGATGAATCATTTTCTTCCAAAAGTGAGAGAAATGCCACTAGTCAAACCCAAGACCCAATCAATCAGGACATTCAACATGGTGGAACAATTGAAGAAGGCACCTTCCAATGTATCTTTTTGGGACATCATATCTATCCCTGAATAAAAGACATTACTTTGGGAAGCATTAAAGGAAGAAAAATGAATACCGTGGGTGGATACGACTCCATCTTGTCGTCAAAGTAGAGACAAATGATCCACATTGGACACTCAAGCCCTGAAGGTTGCAGCTTATGTGAATGACATAGACAATGCAAAAGAGGAGGTAAGTAAGCCAAAGTCCATTCCTTTCTTTTAAGCACTTATTGTGGGAGATAATCTTTTGCATAATTATATGATTAATTTGGGGGCTAGCACAACAGTCATGCCTAAATAAATGGTTGATACCATGAAACTCTAGTATGAACCCATGGAGAAAGGAATCATGTGATTAGATGGGAAAAAGGTTATGACCATTGGTTGAATAAAAAAATTATCTCTAACCCTCTTCTCACGACCAAGTTAAATATTCACACAAGAAGTAGTAGTGATAGAAATTCCCTCAATCTTTGGAATGTTTCTCTCAAGAGATTTCACAACAAAGCTTGGTGGATACTTAGTGCTTGACTAGTCCCATCTAATATTGAGAACTAATCATAGGGCGAAGATGAAGATCTTGTCCAAATATTTGCATCTACTACAAAAAGTCAAAAATGTAGTCCTATGCTTTGAAGTAAGACATACTCCCATCTCTTAGTAGGAAAGATATTGTGTAGAGATTCTTGAGAATGAAGAAGACACAAGTGATTGAATTCCTGAAGAAGAGATGCTACTCAACCAACTCATTGATTCCAACCCATTCAAAAACCTTTACGCAATAGGGCTAGGAACCTATGATATTTTTGATGAGGATTAGGTCTTTCTAAAGTTAATGAAGGATCCAAAGGAATATGATGATTTGAGTGGTAATAGTCTATGGACCCTATATTTTGATGGCGCTAAGTGTAAAGCTATTTTTGGGGTAGGCAGTCAACTAGTATCTCCAATAGGATTGAAGACTCTCAAAGCTTACCTTTTTTTTTCTCATGCTCAAAAAATGGTGTCAAATATGAGGCCTTAGTCCATGGTTTGACCCTTGCAGAAAAGATCGGTGTAAAGAGAATACAAGCTCTTAGAGATTCAAAGTTAGTGGTGAGCCATGTCCAGGGCCAAGTAATTCTAAAAACCACAAGGATGAAGTAGTACAAACATTAGATTTGGGACCTAATTGAGAGATTTGAAGCCTTCAACATACAAGTTATTCCCCAATCTCAAAAAAATGTCATTGATTGGATGGCTACCATTGGTTCACAATTTGAACCAATTTTTTATTCCACCAACAATGTGGTGTAATTCATCATCTAACCCTCAATTCCCAACAATGATCAAAACTAGCAAGTCTTTAATGATGAAATCTAGATTGTGGCCTTCATGTAGAAATCAGGAACAACTTCTAACTATTCACTGCCAAGAGCAAAATTCCCTGAAGGGATGGTCATCCAATTAAAAGGGAACAAGCTTCCTTGAGGATTAATTTCTGTCAATAATCTCTTTGATTGTGAAGACATGAGAAATGGTAAACAAATATTCACTGCAAACTCTAGGGACTATGAAGAGGTTGATGTTAGAAGTGGTAAAAGTTTAAAGACCAGTTCTAAGGAAAGTTTCCTATAAAGATAAGAAAATACTAAAGGATATATGATTCAAATATTGAATGAGTCATCACCTACACATATGATGATCTTAGAGGGTATGACTTGGGAATAATTCAACATACCATTTACTTGGCAAAGGGATCCAAGCCCATCTGACAAAAGCAAGGGCTAGTCAATTTGAAGGTTGAGGAATTGATGGCATAAGATCTCACCAAATTGGTCAAGTGAAGAATCATATGTCTGATCAAGCATTCCACTCAGGTGCCAAATATGGTACTAGTTCAAATAAAGAATGTCGCTATTAGGTTGTGTTTCAATTTCCATGACTTGAATAAAGCCTCGTTAAAAGACCATTATCCTTTTCTGTTGATGGAGTAGATCTTGTAGACTGTGGCTGGATCAAAGATGTTCTATGTACTAAATGGCTTCTCAAGCTATAATCAAGTGTATGTAAAGGAAGTTGACCAACATAAGACAACATTTACTGCTAAATGGGGAATGTTTGCATACTTAAACATGTCGTTTGAAATTTCAAATGTTGGTGTAGCTTTTCAATGAACAATAAACCTCGAGAGAGTGAGATCCATAATGGAATTACCTTTTCCAATAAATCAGAAGGGATTGTAATCTTTCTTGGGGAAGATCAATTTTTTCTGTAGATTCATATCAGATTTCACAAGCATTGTGAGACCAATTACGTTGATGCTTTAGAAGAACCCAATTTTCAAATGGACCCCTGATGGAAAAGAAAATTTTGAGCAGATAAAGGTAGCCATATTTGTTTCTCTAGTATTGGCTAACCCCAACTTTTCTAAAGGCTTTCTCCTCTATGTATACAATGGCCAACATTGTATAGCTTCAGTGCTCACTCAGAAAGATGAGGGGAATAATGGAGAGCATCCCATCACGTTTCACTCAAGAACCTTGAAGGGTTATGAGATTAGGTAATATTTTGTATAAAAGAAAGCTTTTTCCATTCTTAAAAGCTTAAAGAAGTTCTAAAACTTGGTTTCGGCCAACAAGTTCACTATTCTTGTTGCACATCCCAATGTATGGGAATGTATCATAGAAGGTGAGATAACTGAAAATAGGGAAAATTGGATCACCAAGATCTTAGAGTATGATGTGGAAATTAGACCAACCAATCTGGTTCGAGGAAGAGGTCTGTGTGAATACATTGCACATGAATCAAGTTTTGTAGCTAAAAAGGAAATCGACTAGCTCTATTCAAACCAATTTGAGTCTAACAAATCTTGGGTGGCAGATCAAACATGATATATGCAAAATGGGTACTACCCAACCATCCTTCCATCCCATAAAAGGAAATACTACTAATTACAAGGAACTAAATATGTGTTAATCGAAGTTATATTATTCAAAAGAAATTATGATCATAGTGTCCTACTCTAATGTTTAGACAAGCTACAAGCCGAAAGAGTTCTCAATGACTTCTATCATAGTCCTGAGGGTGGAAATTTCTCTACAAAGACTACCACTTTAAAAATAATCCAATTAGGATATTATTGGTCATCTATGTTTTTTGAAGCACATCATCTAGTACAAAAGTGTACCCACTGCCAATTCTTTGTTGGCAAGAGAAAGAATGTTTCTTTTCCCTTGAGTCCAATTGTAACTAAGGAACCCTTTGCTCAATGGGGTTTGGATTTTATCAGAATGATAAATCCTATTTCTAGCATTGGCCATAAGTATATCCTTATGGTGACCGACTACTTCATAAGGTGGATGGAAGCCATAGCCCTAAAAAATGCCATAGAGGGGAAAATTGTCAATTTTCTTGAAGAGCTAGTAGTCAGATTTGGCTCACCAAAAACCATCCTATCTAACAATTCCCAAGCCTTTGTAGGCTCAGGGATGTCATATTTTTCTATTAGACATGGGATTTTCCTTGAAACTTCATCAAATTACTATGCACAAGGAAATGGGTTAGAAGAGTCGACCAACAAAAAACTAATTGGGTTAATCAAGCGTATCTAGTTGGGATGAAAAAATGATTGGCACAAATGCCTATGAGATAATTTGTGGGTGGACTAAATCACTCCCAAGAAAATCCTAAAAACTTCCCCTTGTTAACTAGTGTACAAAAAAAGGTTAGTGTTACCCGTTTCCATAGAAATTCCTTTCTTGTAGCTACTAAAAGCCCTATAAATTGAAGAAAGCAATGGAATTGAAGTATGGTTGGCCGAAATCCTCAATCTAGATGAAGATAGGGAAAAATATCATGAATCCATGATCGATCATTAAAAAATAGTAAAGCAATGGTTCAAAAAAAGAACTATAACCCACAGTTCACAGAAGGGATCCTAGTGATAAAGTATGATGAATGCACTACAAAACCAAGGCATCACACCAAATTTGAAGTGCTATTGAAGGGACCCTTTTGAATTAGCACATTCAAGGAAAAGGATGCATATGAACTTGAAGATATGGAAGGTAATACACTAGATATACTAGTGAACAGTATTTACATAAAACTATTCCATTAAAATACATAGTTCTTTAAAATTTGAATAGTTATGTACCATATATAAAAAATCTATAAATACATTCTAAATTTTGAGAATAAGTCATTGAATAACATAGAATAAGAAAAAAAATTGTATTATATTATATATTCATAAAAAATTGACAATGTAATACAAAGCATGAGGCTCATATTTAAATGTGAGGCTCTCTCGACCAAACCCAAAAGAGTTACAGAGAAAAAGATACAAAAGGGAGGAAATGTGCAAAAATAAGTAAATTAAAGCCTCCAACTATTGTCCACAAAGAAAAAGGGCTCATCATTGGGTTTTTCTTCTTCTACTACTTTTATTTTTCTTCTTCTTTACCAAGGAGAAAAATGGGGGTTTGAACACACAACACATGTAGGCTCCACACTGTGCAAACCAAAGACCTAGTCACCACAACTTTATACCAGAAATTTGAAGTGCTTCCTCCAAGTGAGCCTAGGAATGCACTTCACACCCTACTCCCATAGTAGGTAGATGGCCACTAGTAGAGAAGATGAGTGATGCATCTCAAGGTCCATGGTGTGAAAGTGAAAAAGGAAGGGCAACTAGGGCACGTCTATTCCAAATTCCATGTGCTTGTAGAGATCCATGACACTCAGGATGCCAATGCCAATGATAAACACTTTCACTATCTCACCAAGCCCTTCCATCAATGAAGCATTAAACATCTAGTAGAACAATTCAATTATCATGGGTCTAGCCATGTTCAGGTTGAGCAAGGAGGCGACAAAGAAGAAAATAACATTGTAGTTGCTCCAGAGCTAGTTCTCATCATCAATGAAGTCCTGGTTGACTACCCACCTAAATGAAACCAAGGAAAGGTGATCACACTTCTTCACCAAGTTCTTAATTTTGTCACTAGTGACCTCTACCATGAAGTAGTACTATGGCCTCCATGGGAGAAGCAGAAGAGGAGTGCCTAGGCCAGCCAACATTTTGAGAAGTAGTGAATCATGGTGGGATGGGAGACAATGAAAGCTTTGCTAAACTTAAAAGGCTATATTTTTGAATAAATATTGCATAAGGTGGCATAGCAATATATAGAAAATATGGGCTAGAAAACCCAACCAACAGAAGGTCTATTTTTGGTTGGACAACAATGAGAAAGTATTAAGGAAAAACAAAGAAAGATAAATCATACAAAAAATTTGATAGGAGGCCTTACAAAATAAATTTTGGCATTGGGAGTAAATGCTCTTGTATGCCAATTGTTGACATGTGTCCTTTTCCATCATCAACACCAGCCAGCTTACTTATGTGAAAACACATGGATTAACATGCTAAGTTCTAACAAATTTATGGGCATGTCTTTTCAAGGGTACCTTGCATGACTTCAACACATTTCTCATAGCTAAAAGCACACATTCCAATGTAATGAGTTATTTGTGAAAGAAGGAAATGAGGAAAATGTACTAATTCCATTCTCGCAACATTTTTGCCATTCCCAAATGATATAGATCTCACACCCCCACGTATCACCTCAGTGGAATTATTTAATGGACCAACAGTAATAGCATAGCCTTAACTACATGTACAAGTGAAAGAATTAATTACACAAAAAGTATATTTTTCTAAAGAAGAAAAAGTAAGTGGCCATTTTCATTAAAGAAACTCTTTGTAACTTATTGGTACAGCCATGGCAGAACTATCAACCTCTGGTAGAGAAGTAGTAACTTCAAGAAAAATACCTGGCTATGCCAATATTTTTTGGAATAACTCCTTTTCCATTGCTCTAGCCGTTGAAGAGCTTCTGTTTGAATTCTACAAAAAGCTGCAATAGGATAGACACATCCCAAGGGAGGTGGTGCAGGATATTGCCAATATTGTTTTCAACCCTAGATTGTCATCTAATCCTAAAAATTACAAAGAGGGTGAGTTTCAAAGAAAGATGGAGCATGAGCCATTTGAGAGTTTTTCATTTTAGCTCTAGAATTGTGGCTTTCCACTCATATTTCTTATTGTACACCCAAACCCAAAGTTGGTTGATGTGTGTGCCAAAATATTCAACAAAAGGAGAAAGGCCACTGAGGGTAGGTAGGATCAAAGTTACCATTTCTACCAAAGCCATTCAAGATATGTTGTGTATCCTTAAGACCTGGGGTGCTAATAATTTTGATGAGGAAAAGATGGACATCTTCAGAGAAGAAATGGCTAGGGAAATGAATTTTTATGAGGATGAAGCAAAGGAATGATCAAAGAAGGTTCATCTTCTTTTCCCTATTTCATGAATGAAATTCAAGGACACACACTCTATATTCTTGATGTTGGCTTGGATTTTTGGCCTTGATAATGATGAAGAGGTCCATCCTTTATAGATGGGCCTAGCTTTTATGCTAAAGAAGGAGAAGAGCTATAAATACTATGATTTTTCTAAGGTAATAGCCAGAAACATGCTAGAGAAATTAAAAAAATTATAGCACTGAATCTAAGTTCAAGTATTCCTCTCTCTTGGCCCATTTAGTTTTGCACCAGAATTCTGAGTGGCTAGAGAGAAATATATCAATGTCTAGGATAGATATAAGGGGTTTATCATTATCTTGTTTCTATATGGACCCATGTGCTTTTGAGAACAGGGGAGTATTATTGGTTTTTTGATCATTTTTTAAGGCCAATGCTTTAAGATTTTTTGTCGCACCCTATGGGTCATTTCTCTCCTGAGGTCACACAATGGATTGGGAATCCATCGACCCTAATGGATTATTTCCTGGGAGAGGATTTCACATTTATTAGGTTTCATGGTTTTTCCAACAAGTCTTTCCAACTCCCAAAATTTATAATAGATAGAGTTTTCATGTTTTCAAGGCATGTCATCAAGTAACCGTTGTCGAAAACATCTATGGCACCAAAACGAACAAATCGAAGATATACACATTTCCCCTCACAATTTCCAACAATTGGGTAATGCTAAACAAGTAAAAGGTTGAGGGCGAGCTCAAAAATCTACTAGTAGCCTTAGGATTGGTTCTCATTTGTGACAAGTGAGACTGTAACCCAACAAAGTATTTTAGTTTGAAATGTGAGAAATAGGAATATTTTGAGAGGAGGAATCTGACTCAAGAAAGGGTAGAAGTATATATTGACTTGCCTCATGTTCCACTCAAGCGAAAAAGATGGTTGAGTTTCTATACACCACAGGTAGAGTATCAAAAGAATATCCTGATGGGAAAACCCCTCAACATGCAGTTGAAGCATTGGGGATGGTTAGAAAGGAGAAATATAAACTTCTAGAAGTTTTGACAAGAAATGAAATGCCCTGCTACCCTATTCGGTAAATTTTAGCCACATGAAAAGGAGTTTGAAGACATATATGATTGAGAGGATGACTTTGAAAATAGTAATCTAGAGACCATCCATGAAATTGACAAAGATAACATTCTATGCCACACATCTCTACCTCGAGAATTTGAAGGTTTGCAAGATTTGAAGCGAAGGCACTCACAATCCATTTCCTCCGCCAATGTCTAAAGTAAAGGGAAAAGCATCTAACGCCCCCCATGGGGGTCTACTGCAGTGGTTGAGGGCCATGTTTCAAATGGATCAACTACTATAGGATCAAAACATGATAGTTCAGGTCATACAAAGAGAAGATAGGTCCAAAATCTAGGTGCACTCAACATGGCAGTCCGAGGAGGAGAAGTGGAGTCCTCCCTACAAAATGTTCCAACCACCTAGGTGTGTTTTACTCCCTCTCTTCTTTCTTTTTCCACATCTTTTCTTACTCCTCTTACCCCTCCCATGGAAAGGAATCCTCAGACCCTAAGTTGATAATCCTAAATACAACCCCTTCCACTTTTAATGAGTCTTTCAAAGTTTTCCCACATGCTAAACAAGCATCATCCACTTTGGCTACTATTTCTTCTTGAATCACCCTATCAAGGGTCCGCATGGAAAGAGTAGAAACTTGCATGTTACTCATCACTCTTGACCCACCTACTTCTAAGAAGGCACCTCTCCTTTAGCTTGTTTCTCTTTTTACCCTGACCAGTCTTTCCCCTACCCAACCTCAATTGGTATCCCACCTTTTTTCCATGATAACGCTCCCTTTTGCATCCCCTCATGCTCATACATCTAAAGTTTCTCCTTTTTTCACCCTTTTTAGACTCCTCCTAGTGCTTCACTTTTAGCCTAGAGAATCAATGTCCCTAAATTATTTAAGAGCATTTTGATGCGACCAAGTAGGCCCAGCAGGCTAGAAAACAAAAGTTGATGTTGAATAATTTTGAGTTTCCTGCCACCAAAAATATTGAAGCTTGTTTCAATGAAAAGAAGAATTCTCTATCAATCAGTACCATGTAGCCACTCATTTGCAAGCCTGAGGGACAAATGAAAATGGAGGACTACAACATTAGAGCCATGGGCTAGGATTTGAACAAGACTCGCATGCATGACAAAGTGGTCCTAGCTAAGGCCACACAGAAGATGGTATACGCGGACTATGAGAGGCTGGGTAGAAAGTTGAAGAAGTGAGAGATAGAGTTGATGAATGTGAAGGAAACAATGAGAAGAAAATAAAATAAAATTCAGGCAAGAGATGTCAAGATAACCCACATAAGGCAAGTACAAAGTCAATAAGGAGAGACATCTACATTATTTATAGAGGCCTAGGGTAAAAATGCTTAGCTTTATGCTGAGATTGAAATATTGAATGTCAAGTTGGATTTTGAATGCCAAAAGAATAGAGAGCATCAACACACTCAAGAAAGCATGAGAAGAGAGCTAGCTGGTGTTCGATCTCAATCTTCCAAAGATCTTCAGAAGGCTTAAGCAGAAGTAGAAAATTCAAGGAAAGAGATCGAAAGAATGAGCTCAAAAGTAATGAATGCCCCCAGGGAAAGGATTCAAATCGAGGAAATTGCAAGAGTGAGAGAGGTTTAGTTTAATCAGGACCTATTTGTTGAATGAGGATCTAGGACTCTTTCTATTATGAAGAAGCTAATATCCATGCACTAGGAGTAGATCATAGTTGTTTTTGTTATTCTCAGGCCCATTTGACAATTCTTAAGAGATGTTTGAGAATTGAATATCAAGGTTGGCCCAATGGCCAATCAATTTATGAAAACATGGTCACCCTAACTAGAAAAATTATCAATCTTTATTTCCAAGCTATGTGTGGCCACTAATAAGGCCCTAAGAAATGTGGGTATTCATGATCAAAGGGTTTCCTCCATCAAAGAAAATTAGATCATCTACTGCGACAAGGTTGCAACAAAATGTAAAGAATGTCAGACAGTGCTAAACAAGTGGTTCATCAAGATCAAGAAAGAAATTGGTGTCTCGGTTGAATTTGGGTTACCTCCTCTTATTTCACCAGAGGGAAATGTGCTAACGGCTGGGTAGGTCATAGATATGATCCAACAAAATGTCCAAACTTTTGCAAAACTCCCAAGTTCTAGTGTGACACCCACAATTGATGATATTAAGTGCAACTCTATTATAACCTTGGGGTGGTTTCTTCCAAGTGGGGATTTGTTTCTTTCAAAGAAATTTTTGAGCTAGACTAAGCATACAGGAACATTCATACTCTCATCCAATCAACTGGTGCAAATAGGGAGGTGGAGCATTTTTCTTTCCTCAAAATCCAATAATTACTGGAGGCCTAGGTTTGTGCCTCCACAAGCAAAGACCCCTTGTGAGTCACTAAAACTGTGAAGAATTTTTTCCTTGATCATTTTGATTTTTAGATTGTATATGTTTTTCAGCTTCAGATGAGCCCGTGCTCGAGTAAAATCATAAGAAATGTGTACAATACACCATGTGGTGGTTTCACAGCTTTCATTCTTTGCATTCCTTTCAGGAGAGAGTTAGGACATGTGTCAACTCATTAGATATTTTCTCAAGGAGCTATATTCTTTGGCTTGAGAATTTCTTCCTATTTGACATGTCATCTCTTCATAGATTACGCTTCTTATGAAACAATATGTTTTGGGAGTTTGTTAGAGCTTGTTGGCTTTTCTTTCCTTTCTTGGATTTTGGGATGGAAGCTTTAGGTCAGTGTCATTGGATGACACGATGGGTCAACTAGACCTTTTTCTAGGTTATTTTCTAGGATTTTATCATTTACAAACTACTATCTTTGCAAAATATCTAAAGATCATTAATTTGGTAGTTGAGAATTGATGAGAAAAGATTGTTTTAACCTAACTAAAGATCTACTATCAAATTGTGTGCTATCAAATATCCACATTTGGAAACAATTAATTTTATATCATGGTGGTGGTTTTTGGTTTTTGTAGCTATAAATGAGAGGTGGCAATAGAGGAAAGGGTTGGATTCCAAGTTTCAATTTCCTTTGATGAGGTAAATTTTCTTTAGTTTTCTAAGTTTATAGAACTATTTTTATAAGTAGAATTGTAGTACTATTTTTCTCTAGCATGTTATATCTATTAAATCTCAAACTATTGTTGGATTGGCATCCAACCTCTATTTTAAAGTTCATTTAATATTTAAAGCATGAATTATTTAGAATGAATTTTTCAAACTATGCATGTATGGCCTTTATCAAGCTTTCTTTCTTTATATTATCATTCTGAATGAAACATTGTGTCAAGTTGAATTTGAATAGTTTAAGTAATGTATTTCCATGTTGTATGCTCGTATGATAGAATAATAATTTGTGAAAATTGGATTATGTCAGTGGACTTCTCTTTTTTTTTTAAGGTTCATTGTTTTGTTACATTATGTTGTATTATGGGATAGGGTTTATTCAATTTATGAACATTATAATGTTAACTTTAGAAATATTTATGTTTGATTATACCTTAATGAACACTTTCTATGGAAAAATTTTAAATTCTACACTATGGTTGTTAGCCTATGTTGTTTGTTCTCTTTCCAACAATGTAGGGTTGTGATGTTATGTGTCTAAATATATCATTCATAGGAATTTGGGTTTGAAATATTGTAAAATATTTGGTGCATCACCATTTTATGTTTTATGTTTACATTTCCTTTTACGCTTTTCTCCAAAAACCCAAAGAAGAGTGGTCTTTCTATAAAAATCAACACTTAGTTTGTGCAAGGTCTCATATTATGAAGAATTATGCCTAATGTCTCGAAGAGAGCACAAGTCAAAGAAATATCATTCTCTTGGAGGAAACCAAACACAATGAAACCACCAAGAAAGGGACACATTGTAAGAGAAAAGAAAATCACACAATGAAACATGAGTGTCGATGTGTTCCCCCACTTTAAAATGGTTGCTAACACCATTTCTATGAGCAATTTCTTTAAGGTATCCATATGGTAAGTCATATGTTAATGATAAGCTACGTCATGAAAATGGGATGCCCCCAAAAGATAACTAAATACATCACATGTGATCCAACTTAAGGCATGTCGTTCACATCCCAAGCTTTCTCTGATATGTACACTAAAGGTGGTCAACTAACCAAAAGAGGCAACAAGTGACATATGAGGACAAGGCTAACTAACCCCTTTCCCCCACTTTGTGCAAGACAAGGATGAGTTGAATAGAATGAGAACAAGTTTCAATTAGAGTAACTAGGTGCTTCAACCCAAGGAAGAGCACCACATTCCTTAAGATGTTGAATTTTGTTAATTAAATCCTTATAGTTATTAGTAGCATGACAATAAACTCTACGATATGCACAAAATGAATTCTTGTAGTAAAATTTCTTTCATGTTCTTGGAGGAAGATATATTGAATGATCTTGGAGGAGTCTCAACAAGATACTTTCTTGATCAAAAGTAGAGGATGTTTCATTAATATGTGACAAAGATATCTTTTTCTTAGTATTAGTGTTCATACATACACAAGACTATTTAGATTGCAAGTTGTTGTTCTCTCCTATAGATGAGGGTGTAAAATCAAATGAATTCAAATCATTAGGTTTTTGCAAGATGAATTTGACATTAAGCGAATATTTCTTTGTTTCTTACAAATGATAACAATTGATACCAATAGTGTCTATTTTTTCAGGATGAACTATCTTTAAATTCATCTTAGAGGGATCTTTTGTTAGAGTGTTGATATTAAGAGAAGGCTTGTTTATTTCTATCAAAGGACAATAACCGAGACCATTAGTTGTTTCTTGCATGTTAGGCTGTATAGGAACATGGATACCTTGTTTTCTAGCACCACATCCTTTTCCATTATATAAACGAGTTGTTTCATAAGATCATAACCTCTTCCATAAAGTTTTTTCATTTCTTTTAGATTTGGTGATTGTTGATAGTCAGTATCTTCAAAGTTTTTGTATAATTTTCTTTTTCATCTTTAGTGGTTGAGGTGAATGCTTTCAAAAGGTTTTCTTTTTCCTTTCCATTTTTATATTTTTTTTTATGATCTTGTATTCTCCCATGAATGTTGGTGTGAAATCTAAGGAACCCCAATCATCTTCTAATAGATTTATGACTTCTTCAATGTGTTTTACTTTGTCCTTTTTTTGCACAAGTTCCACTTGTGCAGTTGGTGTGAATGTTTTCAAAGGATTTTTTCTTTCTTTTCAGAATGTTCAAACAATTGTTTGGGTTAGGGTCAACTTCAAGTCTATGCACTTTATTGTTGTAGACATACTTCATTTTACAATGAAGAGTGGAAGGCGCCCCATTCATTGCATGAATCCATGGTCTTCCTAAAATAAGATTATATGAAAGATCATTTTGCATAGCATGGATAAATGTTTCTAATGTGGCCTTTCCAACTTTAATGGGTAGAGTGATCACACAAAGCGATTTTTTTCCTACCTTGTTAACTCCATTGATAGATAAAGAGTCGGGTTGAATTTTTCATTTATTGATTCCAAATCTATCCAAAAGGGTCACATTGCACACATTAAGGGCTTAGACATTGTCAACAAGGGTTCACTTTATCCCTACACTTTTATATTAAGATATTATTATGAAAGCTTCATTTTTTTTGTAGTTCCAAAGGGGGGAGTTCACTTTGGTGGAAAACAATGTCAACATTTAGTCCTTGAATTTTGGCTACTTTTTCATTCAATTGTGCATTAGAAGGGATAGGAACTTATTGTAAGGCAGTTTCAACCATAGTGTGATAGTTAGGTGAATTTTGAATCAAGTCCCAGAGGGATATCTTTGTGAGAGTATTCTTGAGTTGTTTGACAAGATCATACTCCTTGTTGCATGGAGGACCTTGTAGGATAGGGTTGGGTAGGATAGGATTAGGCAAGGGGAGGTATGTTAAAGGTGTTTTTCTTGGTTGTGGATTGTTCCTACTATTGTATATATGGGTAATGATATTGTAACTTGGTTGTTGCAAAACATTGCTCTTAGGTGGCTCAAGGATGAGGATAGGTTTATTTTGAATTTTTGATTTTTGTGAGGATTGATAAATGATAATTTTAGGCCCAAGAGAGTACATTAAGGGATATCTAATGTGCATAACCTCAAGAGACTTATCCTTATTTTCATGATCTCTTAGTGAAGGGGAGTCTAATTTCACTTCATCATCTGCACTAAATAATTATTTTTGTTAATGTTCTCATTTTCTTCCATCGTTATATCTTCCCCAAGAGGAGATTTTTTAGGGGAACTACAAACCAAATGTTCTTGAAATTTAAGTATTGGTTCTTCCAAGATGACTTCATCATATGCAAGGGAGTTATCAATAGCTGAATTTTCTTGTTCATCAATAGTGGGGATATTTGGAGAAAGCACCTATTTGATTGCTTTTATTGTTCATTACTTTATCCTTTTTCTCTAAGGCCTCATTCTCTTGTGGTATAAATTCTACCCAAGGAGGAGATATTTAGGAGAGAGACAAACAAAAGGTTCATCACTCTCTATTATTATGTCATGTAAAGGGCAAGCATCAAGAGAAAGGCTATTATGGTTTTCATGCTTACAAATGATTGAATGCTTTTGGTCGAATAGGTCTTTCCAAATGTTAGGGACATTAGGAAGGAGAGAGATAAGGTTATTACTTTTAATCCACACGTCCTCTTGAAAAATGTGATTTTCATGATCTTTCATGATTGTATCCTCTTTTACTAATGCCTCCTTGCAATTAGGGGAGTTGTTGAGAGATGGATTTTGGATAAGCAAAGTGGTGGCAATGATCTCATCTTCTTGTCTCATACTATCTTCGCAAGGGGGAGGAGGAGAGAGAAAATCAAGACTCTCATGATTTGCAATGATTGTGTCTTCTTTCACCAAGATTCCTTCGTCTCTAGTAGGAGAGGCATCAAGAGAAGAAAAATTATGGTTTCCATGATTGTCTATGCTTGTATCTTCTTGTATTATATCATCCTCACTAGTATGAAATGTAATATTAATAATTATATCAATTGTTTGTTCATTTTTCTCTAAGATGTTATCATAACTATGAAAGATAGTAGAAGGATTCCTAGCATGTTTCTTAATGACCTCATTGTTGCACCCTAAATTGAACTCATAAGAGAAGATGTTGTACTTATGTAATTTATTTTTAACCATATCAAAGACACATCCCTTGAAAGAAAAAATTCTATCATGGAGAAGTAAATAAAGTGCAATTCAATGACCTAAAGTGAAATGTTGAAATGCAATTTTTAGATTTGAAATAAGGTAATTTACTGATTGCACTATGCAACAAACTGAAAGATGAAATTTTGTAAATACAAATTTGGAATGAAGCAATCCACAAAATGAACCAATTTAAGCTAGATTTAGTAAAAGGCATGAAATAGAAGGTAAACCAACTGAAAAAGATAACCAATGGGAACAAAAAAAGCACAAAAAAGCGTATTTAAACCCTAAAAACTAGAACTTCAAAGTCAATAGGGACTAAGATGCCATCAAGGGCATCTTGGCCTACTAGTGAAATTTTGAGGTTCCAAAATGTGGAATAGAAAGCTATCAACCTAGACATGATTCTAAGCCAAAAAGCCACAAAGGGACTAAGAAACTAGGAAGGGAATTTTAGTCCCAGTAAGGGTTTTTTTTTAGAAAAAATAACAAATTTTGTGTTGTTAACAGTGTTCCCAGGTTGCTTACCAAGGCACCTGACGTTTAGAAATAGAAAGTTATGAAAATGAATGCATGGAAAAGTTACTAACAACAAGCAATTGGATGCAATGTTGAATTAAATTTTTTCAATTTTGAATGCAATAACAATGTTCCTAATTGCAATTAGGATGAATAAAAATGCACTTTTCAATTTTTCAATGAGATGAAATGATGGAAGAAAGAAAAAATGCAATCTATATGCAATTTCACTAAATAAAATATGAGAAACCCTAGATACACTTTCACTAATGAAAGTATGAGAAACCCTAGATGCACTTTCACTAATGCAAGATGCAATGCAAGAATGAATGCAACCTAGATCCATGACTTGAATGGAATCCAAATCAAAAAATGAATGCTCAAGAAGGTCAGGTTCACCAAAATGAAACGTAAGGGGAAAGGGGGGTGATTTCTCACTCTCTTCTCCTCTAGGTCATTCAATTATATACTAGGATTCCTAATTAGATTGACTATCAACCACACCAGGTGAGTCAATTCTCAACAAGGAAGACCTAGGAGGGGGTTCTTTAACATTTGAGGGGTCCACTACCAAGAAAAAGCTTGGGAAAGACAAGTAATCATTCAACTCACAAAAATTAGTAATGAAAGCTAAATGAAGGATGTAAATGATGAAATTAAGAAATAGGAAGTTATGATGTATGTACTTGGGAAGTCTGGAAATGTGATAAGGATTCCATAAATGCAAAGAAGCTATCAAAATATGTTATGGAGGACTAAGCCACCCTTACTGTTATCTTATTTCTACTGCTATTTTTTGGCAAAGATGTAGAATTTTTGAAAGTTAGAATCAAATTTGAAAGAATTTATAAAAAATAACCTCAGAAGGACTAAGATTCCCTTACTACCATCTTAGGCATGTTCTAAATTTTAGATATCTCTTAATGTGATCCAGAGGCTTGATGTTTACACTTCCTTCTTCATTGATCTCAAGTTCTAAAACTTCTAGATTTGGCTTGTAGGTGAGTTTCCATGAAGATGAAAACTTTAAAATGAAACTTTGCAACTTTTCACTTAAAATGATCTTCAAGTCTTCAACCCAAATCTACAAACACAAGCATGCAAGAAAGGAAAAACTTGTTGATTGTTAGTAAATGGGGGTTTCCCTTGGTCAAAATTCTTGTCGGTAATTAAACCTTGAGAAGAAATTAAATAATGAAGGGAAATGATGAAGGAACAACATGTACTGTTACAACTCACCAAACCCTTGTTGTAAAGTCTGAAAACTTGTGCGAAGTGGCTAGATTTAATGTAGGTCTTGAATCAATGGAGTGCTTGAAAGATCTTGTCTTTAATTGCTTGCTTGGATCAAAACCATACATCCCAAATATTAACTCAAAAACACACATGCTACAAGAATCTCATTTGATGTGATGCTTGAATCTTGATGATGGCTCCAAATGATTGATGAAATACTCTTTAATTCTCTCACAAAAGACTTGTATGCTTGTTATTCTTGAGTATATTTTTGGATGTGTAAAATGAATGGAGGAAGCTTGTATTTATACTTATATATGATTAATATCCTGAAGTTACACCACACCAAGCCAACATATGAAATCATTAATTAAAGGAGGCTAAATCCCACCAAAATTTGAAATTAAATCCCTAAAATAAGCCAATGAGGACTAAGATACCCTAGGTGGCATCTTAGTCCCCAGGCATGAAACTCGGAGCAGAGACTTGAAAAAGAGCCTTTTTAAGGTGCATTCAAAATTAGGGTCTCAAGACCCATGTAGGAAAAAGATTTCCTAGGTGGTGTTTTAGTCCCAGTCCACAAATCAAGGACACAAACATAATCATTAAATTATGATTTACCCTTTGATGTTTTTCGAGATTAGCGAGAAAAAGATGTAGTTTATTAGGCTTTTGGATGCAAAAGAGGACCAATTAAGACATAAATAGCGATAATTAAAGCAAGGTTGGCCCAAACAATTATGAAAATAAAAAGGGTATGCATTTTACTACACTACATCTCTTTTCTCCCCCTTTAACATCAGTGGAAAAGGATGGGGTCTGGTATATATATATGCATCAAAACTTAACCAAAAATATATGAACACAAATAGTTGAATTAACTTGAAGAGGAGGAACCTTTGAGATTCTCTAGGGTGCCCTTTCATGAAGCTTTACCTTCTTCCCATGAACCTTTCACACATACAAGAGTCTTGTTTAATAGTTCAAGCTTAGTTAAGGACTTGATGCCATCTACTAAAGTATTGGGAGTAAGATTAATCTCTAATAATTTTCCAATATTGTCAAGAGCACAAGAAATAGGAATGTGCCTAAGTTTAACTATGTATCTGAATTCCACAAACTTCTTAACAACTTCCGTACTTTGGTCTTGAAGGGAAAATAATTTGTCTTGAAGCTACACAATGTAGGACCATCTCTGGTTGTCTCTATCTTTTTCCAATCTATATGTATCTACATGAGTGCTCATCTAGGTGTCACTATACCTTATCTCATCTCTTATGCTTAGTGTACTACTAGACCATTCTAGGAAAAAAGAAAGCAATTCTTGACCTTTCTCACAAACTTGTGCACTCCAATTCCTTTATCACTTGACTATGCAGATTTCCACATTTATTCTTGATATCTTCTATATTTTCTTTAACAAACCTAATTCTAGCATGCACTTCAAGTCTAGAGATATAGACCTTCAAATAATTAATCATGTTTCTAAGATTCTCCACAATTGAAACAGATGAATCAAAATTAGCACCAGGAATAACCTTCTGCAATTCTTCCAAAGATCCTTGAATGTTTATTCTTTCATGCTCATGTTGAGCTCTCATTGACTCACTTCCTTATGCAACTTCTAGTTTGACAACGCTCTTTCTCTTCTTCCCTTGTTTTGGTTGCACTACCAAAGGTATCTTCTAATTTGGGATTCTTAGGGCTTTCCAAAAGAATTCTTGCATATGTAATGATCAATTTTAGCCATTGAAACTTCATAATCTAACTTAGATAGCCACACCAACCTTGATTTAGCTGCTTGCATATGACAAAAATATGTAGAAACTAGGAAATTGACATTTTTGGAGTACCTTTCAGTAACACTTACTGGAATCTTTGACCATTTGTTCATCCTCATTTGAAATTTTCTAAAGAATGGAGCAATAGTAGGCTCTTGATCATTCAAATTACCAAGATTTATTATGAAATTTTTGATCTAATAGGAAATAGGCTCTATATTTAACCATTCTATTCTTCCTTTTAATGGTAATTCTTTCAAGAAGTAGAAGAGTAAGTACAAAATCAAATTTCCATATTGGAATGTATTCTTCTTGATTTTCTTGATTTCCTTTAAGTTCTTCAAAAGAAGTATCTAAAGCATCTCACACATGTGCTGCCACAATAATGGGTTACACTTTTTGGGACATCCTGATTTTTGTCTGAAATCACATATTTTTAGAAAATAAAATGATTTATGACTTTAAAGGTTCCATTTAAATTATTTTAATTAAAGAGGGATTGATCAAACCCCCTTAGATCAAACCCCCTTGGATAGAAGTTGTTAGATTTAAACCATACCTATAATCGAGTCTCCTCTACACCTATCAAAATGCTGATAAAAAGCCACTTTTGATTTACCTTTTTGGTGATCAAATGAATTCATTTAAAATTTATGCTTTGTAAGCCTGTAGCCCTTATTATAAGCTTTCTAAAAAAGTATAATTTTAAATATGTTTAATTTTATTATTATATTTATTTTTTATTTCTTGTGAATGTAGGATTTTCAATGAACATCAAGTTCTTTATTTCACACATATGAAAAAATAGAAAAATAGAGGAAAATTTTTCTAAAAAATACATGTACCCTAGGTATTGATGTCCTTATTCCAACAAAAAAGGAATAAGTTAATTCAAATGAATACAAAAAAAGTTATGCATGCCGAAGTAAACCTCTGTCCAAATTATAATTACGCTAACTTGGAAAATTAATTAAAAAAAAAATATGTAACAAAAAATTATGAAAAAAATCCATCCCCTAGATATTGGTGTTAAAAATTTTCATTTTAAAAATTAGAATTGTATCCTATCTATAAAAAAATTTATGTGGGCCGAAGTAAACATCACTTTTTAAAAATGTTGATTAGTAGAAAAAATATGTTATTAAAAATTACATAAAATGATTCACAATTTATTTTTTAATTTTTTTTTTAAAATATAATTAGAATCTACACAAAATATCTAATAAATAACTATTTCATTCATCTTCAAAACCTTAATGGTTTCGCTGCAATAGGTGTAAGAAAGTGAATGTCTAGTGAAAAATCCTGATTTTAATGTCAAGTTTGGCCAAAAATTGTAACCCATTATTGTGGGATCACGATGTACCTCTTCTAACCTTGTCAATAGTAGTATGTACAAAAAAAATAGAAAATCTAAGGTCATTGCTAGTTAGACAAACTTTGTGACCAATAACTATTGTAGCATACCAAATGATTAGATCCTCAATTGATCTCAAAAAAAGATCTTTCCCTTCAAGGGTTGCACTAGTTACTTCAATTATTTCTTGCTCATTCGTAACCTTTCATTTGGGAATTGGTCTAGAGGAGTACAAACTAGTTACATCTCTGATTACTTCACTGGTAATCAAATGTGCTTTATCAATCCACAATGATTCATCATGAATTCTACTCAAAACTATTTGAACATAATTCCTATCGAACTCAAACAAAGGGGCTCTTTGCCAAACATCCAACTTCTCAAATAACACTTTATAGGCATCATGGTTTTCTTCCAATTCATTTTTCCATAGAATACTTAACTGAAGTGGTGACATTTCCTCTATCTTACTATAGAAAAATTCATAGATATCTTCAATGGGAAACACTCTTAGAGGAATGTAAGATAATGCACCAACTGACTCTTCCAACAAATTTTTCAAATATTTCCTCAAATTGACTTACAATCCATCTGAACTATTCACAACCTTTGAATTATCTATAGCAAAAATAGTGAAAGATTGTGCAAGAAGGAATACCTTTGTAATTTCAAACAAGGAATGAATAGATATCTAGCTTCTGGAGCACACTTCAATTTCTCCTTCAAACCTTGAAAATTTGAATTGCTCTTGCTTCTCTAAAATTCCTTTGCACGCTTCTTTGAAAATACATATGACTCTTGAAATATCTGAATTTATTTCTTTCATTTTGAATGCTTTCATAATAAATGCTTCAAATTGTAGGTAGATTACCTCAAAAATTGTGTGCACCTCCATTATTTGAAATTTTGAAAACTTCATTCTTCACACATGCGATTGAAAAATTCCTTAAGTTTGTTACTACATTAAATATACTTCTGCCATGATATGACATAGTATCAATGAGGGGGTTTATTAAATTTTCTAATAATTTCCCCCCTTAGTCATTACTAGACTCAAAAATTGATGGGCGTATCTACATTAGAGGCTAGCGGAGATGATTCTGATTCAACTTTCTTGAATTCCCCTTCCTTTCTCTAGATTATTTTCATATATTTTCTCACTTCTTCTAGATCAATGATTTGTTCATGCTTCTTCGTCAGATAGTCAACTTTTCTCCTTTTATAGTTGTTAGTAGGATGTTCTGGATAAAAAACATTTTTCCTTATATTCTTTCTTTTATTCAATCTATTTTCACACTAATTAGCTTTACGTCCAACCTTCTTTCACTTAAAACATTTGTCAGAGAATGATAGAGTATCATTCATTTTACTTTTGTAATCCTTTTCCTTTGACCAAATTTCTTACATGAATGAAAAACACCATTGAAAGAAAAATACATCTTAGCATTAGGTTGTTTGATGGGAGTTCTTTCAAAATTTATTCTTAAGTCCTTGATTTTTCTTTATTTGCACTAAGTATTCTTGTTAGAAGATTGCTTTTCTTTTGAAATTTAACCTTCTTTAAACCTTAAACCACTTTATCCATTGCTAGTCTCTGAGAAGTAATCAACTCATCAAGAATTGCAGATTTTACCTTAAATTTATCTTAAAAAATTCTTGCCTTTTCTAGATCTAATCTCAATATCTCTACTTCTTACTCAAGCACGATACATTCATCCATTTTCTCCTAAATTTCAACTTCTTGACACCCTTCAATTCTTTCTGGCTCTTCCAATTGTTGTAATAGTCTGGTGATCTCACAATGTTCTCTTCTCAATTGATCATAGACATCCTCAAATATCTTCCTCGGATCCTTGATACAATCATTCACTTGCATTAGCTTATTCTTCAGTTCTTCAATTTCTTCTTAATATCCATAAAAGATCACTTCTGGAGGAAGAAATTTCTTATACTCAAATTTTGGGACCTTCCTCAAGCTATTAGGCTCCTTCTGAGGAACCAATCTATGATACCAATTGTTGAACATATAGAATATTGAGTGGTGGGGTGAATCAGTATTCCATAAAAACATTCTAGCAATATTGATCTAACTATTATAAAAAATCTTGCTAAATCAACAAGAGAGGATATCGAAACAAATCAATGCAACATCACACATGAACACTAGGATTTTTTTGTGGGAAACCAAAAAAGGGAAAAACCACAGTGATGGTTTACTCACAATATATTATATTTGGATACAAGATATTATAGGGATTGCTACCAAGACTCATTGTCCTTAAAAAGGCTCACATCCTAAATACAAAATATGGCTAACTGCTAAGATACAAAGATTATGGCTCATTGGCAAAAGTATGAACTAATAAAATACACCTTCAGTTTGTAGCGTTTAGTTCCAATGAAGCTTCATTGTGTAGGGTTCTGTTCCAATGAAGCTTTGAAAAATGAAGTACTGCCTCTCACAATATTTACTCGACAAATTTGTTCTAATCCTCAACTGATAAAGCATTTAGGATTAGATCTTGATATACCCCTAAATCCTCCTCACACTTCACTACACTTCTTCTTCCTTCCACACACACACACACTTCAAAGAATCTTACACATATATATTCAAGTATATCTCATTCATAAATTAGGTTTTCCTAATTATATTAAAGAAAAATAATCAAAACATTATTGTTGACACCATATATTATTTAAAACATGTTTTCCATGTAGTGCATTATATCAATTCAAATAACATCCATACAGTATAACTAGTCTCCTTAGTGTATTGCATACATTAGGTTGGCTAAAACTAGAACTTAATCCACATGAACTCTAAACCAACATACAATCCTCAAAGAAAACACCTTTCAGATATGAGATTACATCAATTTCTTAGCATACTATCATCATAGAGACTACCAATAGAACCATAGCATTAGAATGTTCTCCTTAAGACAATAAAGAGTCTCCCACATTAATATGCTAAGCAAGGAACACTAATAAAATATAGAGCTAAACTCTGTGAGTGATAAATTTCTTATCACAACCCAAAATCACTCAAGATCTAGGATATAGTTGTCTGAATGAGACATGATAGCATGGTTAAGATATTAGAGTCATATTTTCTTGTGGTGAATTCTAAACTCAAAAGCCAACACACTGGTTCATCACAAAAGAACACTACCAATAGATAATAGCTTCTAGTAAACTAAGTAAGCTTCTCATACAATTCTTACCATGTTGACATCAGGGTATGTGCAAGATCATGATGGGCTAAAAAGTGGCAATATGGTGGGTATTTGTAGGGTATGTGGCTAATGACTTTTTTTTACCCAAAATTGATTAAATGAAAAGGGTTTTTAAAAATGATTCTTAGCTTTCCACCAATATAAATTATGCTTTACTTTGGATTTAATAAATAATTATTATTAGTTTTCTATTTAATTGTGACTAAAGGAAGTGTTGATTGATAGAGGTGATTGAAAAAATCTCTTTCAAAAGCATCACATTTTGAATCCAAACAGCCATCACATTCTATGCTTAGCATCTTCATAGGATTAAAAAATAAGAGTGTGAATTTCATGAAGTTTTGACCAAATTCAAGTGGTTAGACATACAATTTTAATATTTTTAAAAGTTATCAATAAAAAATAATTATTATTTATTTGCTTGGAAAAAATTACAAAAATATATTGTCACATCTAGGCGTGAGTCCTCTGCTTATTTCTAAAATATTATAAAAATATTATCATTTTATTGTGGTTAGGGTGGTTAGAGCCAGGACACCTACTTATTTTTTTTTTCCTTAAAATTTAAGTACTCTTGCATTGAAATTTCAAATTGTCACCAAAAATAGAATTTTTTTTTTTTTTTAAATAAACCTAGTAGTTTAGAAACTACATTCAATTTGCTACAAATTCTGTTCTTACATATTTTTGAAATAATATAGATAACTTATTCAAATTTTTATGTCAAGCTGCCTAACTCTAATTTTTCTGAATTTTTTGCCACTTAAGGGCCTATTTTTTTCCATGATGATCCTGCACATACCCATCAATGACAACATAGGAACAACCAATACAAACCATCTACACTTCATGCTCATGTTGCAAGGCTCCATAACTCCAACAACCATATATTGTATGCAAAATAGTGTAAGTTATGTTCAAAGGGATTTTTCTTAGTTTGTATAAGGTCTCTTCTTAGGGAACGCCATGCATAATGTCTCCTAGAGAGGAAGTTTCTAAAAAATATCATGCTCTCTGAGGAAATCAAGCTCAATGACACCTACAAGAAAATGATGCATCACAAGAAAAAAGAAAATTGCACATTGAAACATGAGTGTCGATGTATGCACCAACTTCAAGCTGGTTGTTAACACCATTACTATGAGAAATTTATTTAAAGTAGAAGAAGACATGAGAGCTTATTTGGAAATCCCTATGCAAAGTCATATGTTTCTATAGTAACAAAAAAAGTAAACCTTTTTTCTTGGTTGGATAATTGATATTAAAACTGATTGAATGATGTCTTAGAGTGGTGTTCTAATGTTTTGTACACATTCACACTATTCTAGGACCTTTATTTGACTAAAATATGCCTTAATTGATCCTTTGCAAGGGTATTGTAAAGTGTTGTAACACACTTCCACACTTTTCCAGGATGTATTTACTTAATTAGACTTAATGGGCCACTTCTTGGAAAAATGTATTTAAATTTGTACCTTATTTAAGTGTTGTAAAGTGTTACAAGGAACTTTCACATTTATCTAGGTGCTCATTAATTGATTGTGGGTAATTGGAGTAATTAACACCCTTTTAATTCAAATTTAAGCCTTAATTTTGACACATACTAAAGATCTATCCCAGAACTTATGATTTAATTAATAAAATATTTAATTGGGCAATGTTAGGTCCTAGAAAATTGTGCCAAGACCCATTCGCCCTAGGTGGCGAATGGGTCCTTCTTAGTAGGACCCCCTTTTTTTTTGATTTGATATAGGTTTTTATCCTTCTTTCAATCCCCCGAGGTTTGTTCCTAACAAAATTGAGCAGGACCCATTTTCCCTAGGTGGCGAATGGGTCCTCCCTTAAGAAGACTCCCTTTTTGAATTTCATTCTAGTGGGAATTTAATGATGTTTGTTTCCATATCTGGTATCGGCCTTAATTATTTGAATTTTGGGGTTAATCTCCTAATTTTGTATAAATAACAGGTTAATTCACATTGTTTCTCCTAACAAGAGCTAGAAAACTTATGTGACTTCATGAGATCAAGAGAAAATGAATTATAAGCATTACAAGAGCATTAATAAGGAATTTCAAGGCATATTTCAAGAGTTTATTGCAGCAATTCAAGATCATATCATCATGACAAGGGTTTGAAACATTCATTTATGTTGTTGAGCTAAAAAAGTGGATGTAGCATTGAAGATATACTTGCAACTATTTTTCAAATCACATTCAAGGATCCAAGATCTACATTCTTCATGGCCACTACATTTTAGATTGTATATTTGTTTCACAAGACAACTTCTAGGGTAACATCATTTACATATTTCATGTTTCATGTTTCATTTCATTCATTTAATCATTTGGTTTAATTACCTACAAGGGGTTTTATTAAGGAAACACCCTATTCGTTAAAAATCAACAAGTTTTTCTTCCCTTGAGTATATGATTGTAGATTTATAGGTTGAAGATCAAGTGGAGCAATTTTGGAGCAAGACAGTCAAAGTTGCAAAAGTTGTTGAATTTAAAGTGCAAAATCAAAGAATTGAAGCTACAAAATTTCCTACAAACTATCAGAAGTTGATAATAGAGAATTTGAAAGTGTGGAAATCAAGGAACATGACTCTAATCTCATTTTTATAAACCCTAATAGGGACCCATTTTCTACTAAAGGCGAATGAGTCCTCTATAGCTTAAAAACACCAACTTTTTGATCAAGTACACAACTTTTTATGCTCTAAAAAATTTCCCCATAGTGGGTATAATAGTTAGGGTCATTTTCTAATATTTATTTACATCTTTTGGCTTTCATAATTTTATTGTTTAGGGTCTTGGAAACATTAGTGGTTCATAACTTTGTTGATTCATTGTTGTGAACCCTATTCTTCACCTAAACATTAACGGTGAACCTGACATATTGAAGATGGAAATTTTTCTGATTTTTTTAGTATCTCATTGCATCTTAAGTTAGATCTTGCATTAATTTTCATTTAGATTTGTATTGAATTAAGATGTCATTTAGGGTTACTTTTTTTGTATTGAAATCTTGCATATCATATAGGGTTTAGATTTGCATGGTTTTGTATCTCTCTAAATCTGAAAATTACAAAAACAAATCAATAATTTTGCATCTCATTTAGATCTCATACAATTATATTTGAAAATAAAAAAAAATTGCACGCTAATTTAATTCTTGCATTTCATCTTTTCATTGCATTTTTACATTGAATTTCTAGAAAATCCAAAACTGAAGCTCACTGTCTCAGAACTAAAATTGAGAAATATAAATGAGAACATGCAAATCATTTAAAAATAGTTTAAAAATACCTAAACAAGATCCATTTTCCTTTACTGGTGAATGAGTCCCTAATTAGGTCTGATTTGGACTTTCTAGCATTTGAAAAAGCATCAAAATTCACTCTCAAATTCAAAGAAACATCCCAAAAACATCTAACCAGGACCTATTCGCCCTTACTGGTGAATGAGTCCCTATTAGCTACTGCTCTACATTTTCAAGACATTAAAATCTCATTTTTTAGCTTCTGTTTGGTGCTGTTACCTTTTAGTTTCAGTTTCTTGATTTTTGTTCATCAATTTCATTACATTTAGCTTAAATTGCTTCATTTCAATGTATTTCTTAAAAGTTAAAAAATTGCATCAAAACATTTCATTTTTAGCTTATTGCATTGTATAATTAGTAAATTTCATTGCTCATAATCTGAAAATTGCACTCCATTCTAGGTTATTGCATTGCCTCTTTTCTATTCTAGGGTTTGTACACTAGGGTTGTAAAACTTGCATGAGCTTTACAACTTGGTGTCCCATTTGCAATACTATTTTAAGATGTAGTTCAAGCCTCATTTCATCTTGCGATATCTCACTTATTGTGGATCTTGGGTTTTCTGACTATCTTTATGATAGTGTTGAAAATCAACCCTCCATGGCTCATAGTTTGCAAACCTCATTTCCCATAGCTTCACATTCTTCAATCAATATGCATGATGTTACTGACAACCTAGACAACCAAATAGAAAAATTACAAGCCCATATCATTAGTGAATGCATAGACATTAGCTTGGTTCCCATTATACAAAATCTAAGGAAAGTGCTTAAAACTCAAAATGAAACACAAATCATCTATAGCCTTACTTACTTCCTTCATGAATACTTGAACAAAAAAGACAACAATACCATACAAACCAAAAACAATCTTGCTAAGAATAATGATGACATGGATGATGATATGGAATCACATCCCGTTGAGCATTTGATAGCAATTACCAAAGCTAGAACACATAAGGGCTTGACTATACAACCTCTTGACATTGCATTCTCACAAAATGAGATACTTAAATGTGCACCTAATGGTCCTCTTTACATAGATGGCTGAATCAATAACAATCCAGTAATGGGATATTGATTGTTCCCATCTATGGAGAGAATATGAACATAGAAGAATTCTTATATGTGCATGAGCTATATCAAGAAACATATGATAACTTTAATGCAAGGATCAAGTCACATAATGGATTCCCTTGCCCTACGATCAACTTGATAGATCTTCCTTTAAAGGTTTGACTAAAAACACTAACACTCTCATTCTCCATCATTCCACAATCAAACAAATTTCATATGAAGCTAGGCACTATCTATGGATTTTCTTCATGAATGTCATTCCTTTAGTTGTGCATAAATGTCTAAAGTTCCATTTGAAAATGATATCTTCACTATGCATCATAGCAGATTTAATCATGCCTTGGAAAAAGGGATTTTTTCACTAGATTAATTTTGGCCCGAGCCTATGGAACCTATCAAGCCTTGTGAAGATTTTATTCTCAAATCATATCAAAAATTCAAGGAAAAGAAAATAGCATAACTATCACTTGAAAAAATGCCTCAACCTGTGGTTGAACCAACCATCCTTGACAATACAATGATTGAACCAATAACACTTCTGACCATACAAGAATAATCTATAGAACAAAATCCTACAATTTCCTACAAGAGACCATGAGATAATACAAAAAATCTCATTGTCCCTCCTAGAGTCAAACAAGTTTACAAAGTCTAAGAGAAAAAAGTTGTGAAAACTTCTATTGTTTCTTCTATTCCTCCCAAGGAAGAGAAGATACCTATGATTGAAAATCCCACTCTTACACAAAAACAAATTAACAATAAATTGAAACAAAATCAAAGTGCTAGAGAGGGTAGGTGTAGAAGATGTGTTATTACTCATAGATTACAAACTCAAGAAAATAACAACAATATAGAAAATAAAAAATATGAACCTACCCAAACCAATGCATGATGACTCTCAACCCTCACCACAACATAAACAAGAACATTGAATGGACATTGTTAATTGACCTCCTATTGTGATTGACTTAGATGATGACATTGATATTGCAAAAATTGATGAACAAGTGCATGACGAGTTGAATACATTGTTTTCTTCTTCTATGAGCTTAAATGAAAAATATCCTACTAAGGTTATTGAACTTGGTATGTTTCCTAGTTGAAAACCTTATATTATCCCTTTCGTTAGTTTCTCACCTTCCCTTCATACCAATTGAGATTGGGAGGTGAACAACCTACTTTAGGTTGACTCACATGTACCTTACTAGTCTTTTTTTACTTTATGATTGCAAATGCATAATGTGATCCCCCATGAAATTTTGTTTGATTTCTCTCTCTTTTGTGTATTCTTATATATATACCTTCATTCTTCTTTATGTCATAAGAATTTTTCTTGTATTTTCCTTTTCTGGATGATGCAAGGCATCAAGACATTTAGGTCTCTTCCATGTTGACCCAAAATCTTTTTCTTTATCTTTTTCATTTTTATTGTGTTTTCATTTTGGGGATGACACAAGGTGTTGATACATTTAAGTCTCTTCCATGTTGACCCAAAAGGCTTTTTCTTAGTTTTCTCTCTCTTGTGTCATTCTTCCATTTCTATGAGTATATGGGGAATGATGGCAGTTCCATGCTCTATAACAACATTGTAGCACTTACATACTGACCCAAAATCCATAAATCTCTTATGTATTTTTTGGGGCAACCCTTCCTTCCTATTTCATGATGTAGCTTATTTTAGAAACATATGACTTGGCATATGGTTTTTTGAGGAAAGATCTCATTTATTATGATAACAAAATTTACTACTTTAAAGCAGTTGCTCACAGTGATGTTGTAGCAACTGCTTTAAAGAGGGGATATACATAGATGTATATTTTGTAAAATTTCATGGTGTGATTTTTATTTTTTGTTGTGATCTTTCCTCTTCTTGGTGGTGTCATTGGGTCTAATTCCATACAAGAGTGTATGATCTACTAACATGGAATGATGCAAATGAGGCATCTCATGCGCGATGGTCTAACACTTCTAACTTGTTCTCTCTTGGAGACATTATGAATAATGCTTCCTAAGAGGAAGAACTTTGCATGAACAAATAAAAATACCATTTAACAAATTTTTACATGATATTCAAAAGCATTTAAAAAAAAATCATTTACTTTGTGGTGCCTTATTGAATTTATTAGGAAGATAACTTTGGTATGGTTAATATGATGAGAATTTGATACACTAGCACGACTTTCTCGTTATACAATGAGAAGTTGTTACATTGGCATGAATTTCTCACTAAACCATTTCATTGAGATAACTCACCTAGTTGACAGAGTAGGGTTCCACTACCCCAGAGTGAGCAACATATGTTATGGACAAAAAACCCCATTCTACATCGTGTTGGAATGATTGTACTTGATCCTTTGTTTTTCTTTATTTTTATTGTCCTTTGATAGGGTATGATCATGTATCTTTGTTATTGCTACACAGATAATTTTCTTGGATGTATAATTTAGTGTGAGTTTGGCATGGGCTCATCCTCTCACTAAAGTGGGGGAAAAATGTAGTAACAGAAAAAGTAAGCCTTTTTCCTTAATTGGTTCAATAATTGAAATTAAAACTAAATCAATGATCTCTTAGAATGGTGTTGTAATCTATTTTACACATTCACACTAGTCTAGTACCTTTATTTGACTAAAATATTCCTTAATTGATCCTTTACAAGGATGTTGTAAAGTGTTGTAACACATTTTCACACTTTTCTAGGATGTATTTACTTAATTAGCCTTAATGGGCCCCTTCTTATAAAAATGTATTTAAATTTCTACCTTATTTAAGTGTTGTAAAGTGTTATAAGGAAATTTCACATTTATCTTGGTGGTCATTAATTAATTGTGGGTGATTGGAGTAATTAACCCCCTTTTAATTCAAATTTAAGCCTTAATTTAGACACCTCTTGAAGATCTATTCCAACAATTATGATTTAATCAATAAAATACTCAATTGGGAAAGGTTAGGTCCTAGAAAATGGTTCCAAGACCCATTTTCCCTAGGTGGAAAAAGTGTCCTACCTTAGCAGGACCCCCCTTTTTTAATTGATCTGAAATGGGGTTTTATCCTTCTTTCAATCCCCTAAGGTTAGGTCCTAAAAAATTGAATCAGAACCCATTCGCCCTATGTGGCAAATGGGTCCTCCCTTAATGAGACCCCCTTTTTGAATTTCATTTGGATGGGAATTTAATAATTTTTGTTTCCACATCTAGTGTTAGCCTTAATTATTTGAATTTTGGGGTTAATCTCCTAATTTAGTATAAATAACGGGTTAATTCACATTGTTTCTCCTAACAAGAGCAAGAAAACTTGTGTGACTTCATGAGATCAAGAGAAAGAGAATTATCAAGAATTACAAGAGTATTCATAAGGAATTTCAAAAAAAAAATTCAAGATTTTGTTATAGTAATTCACAATCGTATCATCACTACAAGTGTTTGAAGCATTCATTCATGTTGTTGAGCTAAAGAAGTGTATGTAGCATTGAAGATATACTTGCAACCATTGCTAAAATCACATTCAAGGAACCAAGATCTACATTCTTCATGGAAAATACATGTTAGATTACAAATTTGTTTCACAAGACAACTTCCAGGATAACATCATTTACATATTTCATGTTTCATGTTTCATTTCATTCATTTCATCATTTGGTTTAATTACCTACAAGGGGTTTGACCGAGCCAAACCCCTATTCACTAAAAATCAACAATTTTTTTCCCCTTGAGTGTATGATTCTAGATTTATAGGTTGAAGATCAAGTGGAGCAAATTTGGAGCAAGATAGTCAAAGTTGCATAAGTTTTCATTCAAAGTGCAAAATAAAAGAATTGAAGCTACAAAATTTTCTAGAGAATTTAAAAAGATGATAAAAGAGAATTTGAGAGTGAGAAAATCAAGGTACAGGACCCTAATCTTAGTTTCAGGAACCCTAATAGGAACCCATTCGCCACTAAAGGCGAATTAGCCCTCTATAGCTTAAAATCAACTTTTTGATCAAGTACACAACATTTTATGCTTGAAAAACTTTCCCCATAGTGGCTATAATAGTTAGGTTCATTTTCTAATAGTTATTTACATCTTTTGGGTCTCATAATTGTAGTGTTTAGGGTCTTAGAAACATTATTGGTTCATCACTTTGTTGATTCATATTGGTGAACCCTATTTTTCACCTAAATAGTTTCCAATAAGCTACATCATGAAACAAGAAGGGGTTTCCCCCAAAATGTTTAACTTATTAGGTCACATGTGATACAACTTAAGGCATTTCATCCAAATACCAAGGTTTCTCTTATATATAGATGAAAGGTGATCAACTAGCCAAAAGAGACAACGACAAGTGGCATACGAGAACAAAGCTACCTAACCCCTTGCCTCCACTTAGTGTAGGAAAAGGATAAGAAAAGTTAGATGAAAATAAGTTTCAATTAGAGGAACTAGGTGCTTCAATACAAGGAAGATCACTACACTACCTAAGATGCTAAATTTAATTACTCAAAGCCTTACATTCATTTTTAGAATGACCATGAACTCTATGATATGCACAAAATGAACTCTTGTAGTAAAATTTCTTACGTGTTCTTGGAGGAAGGGATATTGAACGATCTTTGAGGAGTCTTGACAAGATACCCTCTTGATCAATAGTAGAATACATTCCTCTCTTTGGACAATATGTCATATACACACTAAATGATATGGCCTTAGATGAAAATGGAGATAGGGGTGGTAAACCTAGATATTTCTTGAAAGAGTATGGTATATTAGTTTACTTCATGTGTTCATGTTTAGGAGGGATTTTTTGTCCAAGACCATAACAATCTTTCAATTTAGATGAAGGGGGTTTTTTTTATAAGAAGGATTGGATTCTTCATGATAACACAAATCTGTTGTAGGTTTCTTAAAGTTATGCATCATCCTCTCATGAGGAATGGGAATTAAATAGCCCCCATCACCACCATGGGGAAATGTTGAAATAGAACCAAGTTGAGAAAATGAAACACAAGGTTTCTTTGGCTTACATTGTGAGATATTGTACTCTCCCATAAAGGAGGATGCAAAATATAATGAACCCCAATCATCAATGGAACTTGTGTCTAAAAATGAATCATTTGTATATGATTCTTTGGACTTTGAGGGTGAGATCTTGGATTCTTTATTGAAATGATGTGAAATTTATAACAATCCCCAATTATCACTAAAGAGTTTCATTTTAATTGACTTACAATTGACATCAACTTGTATAGGTTAAACTATTGATTTTGGAATGTTAGTATTAGGGGAATTTGGAGTGTTGTGAACGTATAATTTATAGCTTCTTTCATCTGATTCAATTGAGTATATCTTGTTGTTGTATTCAAATTTCATCATGTGGTGATGAGTAGATGGGAATCCTTTAATAGCATGAATCCATGGCCTCCCTAGGAGAATATTGTATGAAAGAGGTACTAGCATGATATGTATAAGGGTAGGAAACACTATAGTTTTGACCTTAATAGGTAATGTGATCATTCCTAATGGTTTCCTATTAACATTTTCAAATCCATAAATATTAACATCATTAAGTTGAATAAGCCTCTTGTCCACACAAATTTTATCTAGGAGGTCAATGCTAAAAACTTTAAGACTTTCTCCATTGTCTATGAGAGTGTGTCTGACTATAGTTTCATCAATGATTACCTTTATCATCAAGGCTTCATTTTTGTTTTGAATCTCAAGTGAGGGTAATTCATGTTTAGGGAATGTGATTTATGACTGTGTAACTTGCATAGGATGAAAGGAGGATGCTACATCATTCAATTTCATATAAGATTGGATCTCCTCCTACTTTATTTGCAATATTTCTTGAAATAGATAATGGTATGTAGGTGATAGTTGAATAAGTTGCCATATGAATATATTAGCAGTAGTCTTCTTAAGGTCTTCAAAACCAAGAAAAATATGTTGAGGAAATGGTAATGGGGTAGGAGTGGTTTGTGGTTTCCTACATGTTTGAGCAACTAAGTTATAAATTAGTTGCTACAAAACATTGTTACTATTAGATTGCATCATAGATTTCAAGAAACCTCTTCTTTTCTTATGTGATTCACTAATGGGAGGTGACTTAGGATGCTCGCTAAGTAAAGTAGATCCAATTTTTGTCATCATAACCTCAAAAAAAATTGTCCCTATTTTCATGACCTCTTAGTGAAGAGGAGTTTAATGCCACTTCATCATCTTCATCTAAGGAATCTTTAGTGTTTGAAAGACATGTGTCAATGTTCTCATTGTTTTGCACTAAGATATCCTCTCAAGGAGGAGATTTTTTAGGAGAACTATAAGATATAAATTCATGACATTCAAAGGTTGTTTCTTCTAAAATGACTTCATCATAAGTAGGGGAATTATCAATGGTTGGATTGTATTGTTCATAAATGATATTATTGTTTTGTTCCATAATGTTTTCCCTAGGCTAAGAGAGACATATAAGATTCCCATGACTTTCATCAAAGTATCTTCTTCACAACTAGAAGAGATACTAGGAGAGGAAAAAATGTGATTATCAAGATTGTCAAAATTTTTGCTCCTTTATCCCATAATATATTCCAAAATAGGATAGGTAGGGGAAGACACATAAAGGGGGTTGTCATAAATCTTAAAGGTTTGACTATCTAACACCAACATATCCTCATCATTATCACAAGAGGGGAAGATGTTATGAGATGAATGAAGATTAGTTGAAGTTTTGTGAAGGTAGATTTCAATGGTCTCTTGTTGTTTTATTTGATTCTTATGATTACTTATTGTTATTTCCTCTTGTATGGTAGTGTCTTGTCTAATAGCAGAGGTAAGAGGAGATAAACAACTCAAGTTCTCAAAACTCTCATTGATTAGTTCTTCTAACACTAAAATATCTTCTTCACAAATAGGAGAGATATTAGATGAATTAATATGATTGTTATGATTACCCAAGGTTCCTTTCACTAGACTAACCTCACTCATACAAGGGATACTGGGAGAGGGATCAATCACAAACAGAAAGAGAGGGGAGAGTACCTCATATTCATATGCACTTAACAAAACTTTCTTATAAAACTTGACAAGATCTAAAAATAGAACATGAAGTATGATAACTATATATTTTTGCAATGAAAACATGATGTAGTGATTGTCCTACAAACTTGAAATGCAACAATCATAGAGAAAACATGCAAAAGGATAATGCAATTTTCAGATTTTGAACATGGTAAATTAAGCTAGATCTAATAAATGCAACAAAAACTTCGGCCAATGAAACAAGTAACTAATGATAGTAAATAGAATTGCAGAAAAAAGGTTTACAATGTTGTAAAAGGTAGTTTTCTAATTAACCTAGAGAGGCATATGAGTCCTAGTTAGGGTTTCCAAGGGGTTCAAATGATGAAAAATGCACAACATAGAAATCCCATAAAGTAGGAAAAATAACTTGTACTAGGAATAAATCACCTAGAAGGGCGTATGAGTCACAGTTTAGGGTTTTTTCATTGTTTTCAACAAATTATATGTAAATGTTGTGTTTTATAGTTAGGATGATGTCTAGGCTAGGTGAAAATTTAGTTTTCAAGTGAAATTTAATGATACAAAATGAAAAAATACAACCTATATGCACTTTCACTAATGCAAAAATTAGAAACCATAAATGCCAATTAACTAATGCAACACCTAATACAAAATTAATGCAAGCTAGATCTAGGACTATGATGCACTCCAAATTAGAATATAAGGTGTTCTAAATGTAGGTTCACCAAAATGTAATGTAGGCAATAGGGTTCCACCTTTTTGGAAGATCAAACACAAGGGGATAAGAGATCCTCCTATTTCACTAGCATAACATTCAAAGAGACCCCTAGAGATCTCAAGCTAGGGATGAAGTGAGGGGGAGAGATCTTCAAGAGGGTTTCCTAGGGTCTGATTAGAGATTGAAAAGGGGTTCACTACTAGGCTAGTGCTTTGAAAGACAAGAGATGAATGAATCATGCAAAATACCATACAAAACCTAACTAGATGACCTAGCAAATGAAATTGAAATACACCATATCAAACTAGAAATGACATAGGTGCACTTGGAAGAGTGATGAGGTAAAAAAAACCTCCAAAACCCTAAAAACTTGTTGTTTGATGCCCACTAGGACTCATATGCCAGTTTGGGTGATTTAGTTCCAAACTAAGGTTTTTGTGCCAAAATTGGAATTTGATAGTGTATGATCTAAATCTCCTGAAATTTGGAAAAAACCCTCTACTAGGAATCATTCACCAGAACTAGAGTACAAATCCCACTCAACATTTTTAGAGGATTAAGTTCTAACTCTACTATCCCATCTCTACTCTTCCTTTCACACTTTGTTTCCTAATTTGAAACCCCCTAATTTGCAAGGGTATGTGCAAGATCATGATGGGCCAAAAGTGGCAATGTAAGTGATAGCGGTATTTATGTGGCTAACAATTCTTTGCAAAATTGTTGAAATGAAAGGGTTTTACAAAGGATTCTTAGCTTTCCACCAATATAAATTATTATTTACTTTGAATTTAATAAATATTATTCATTTTCTATTTGAATTACAATAAAGTGTGATTGATGAGCTGAATTGGAAAACATATATAGCTTTCAAATGGTATCACATTTTTGAATCCAAAACATGCATCATTCATTAGTTGCATACTATATGATTAAAAAGGAAATTTAATTTCATGAGTTTTGACCAAGTTAAGGTGGTTAGACATATGATTTTTATATTTTTTAAAAATTGTAATGAAAAATTCATAATTAATTATTTACTTGGAAGAATTTACAAAAAATATGCATCACATCAGAACATAGAGTCCTTTACTTATATCTAAAAATATTATAAAAAAAATATTATCATTTTATTATTGGTTAGGGTGGTCAGAATGAGACACCTACTTATTTTTCCTTGAAATTTAAGTACTACTACATTAAAATTTCAAATTTTCACCAAATAGATTTTTTATTTATTGTTAATAAACCTAGTAGTTTAGAAACTACATTCAATTTTATATAGATTCTATTCTTATATATTTTTGAAATAATATAGATAACTTATTCAAATTTTTATGTCAAGTTGCCTAACTCTAATTTTTCTAAATTTTTCACCACTTAAGGGCCTATTTTTTCCATGATGATCTTGCACATACCCACAACCTATGTGACCTTTAGTGAAGATGACAACCTTGTGATGACTTGATGAATTTCTTCAACCTTGTAACCTAATCCTTAAATTATCTTCAAGCTCCAAGACATCTATATCTGCAATCACACACCAAACAAGCAGAGAAACTCATTGATTGTGAAGGAATAAAGGTTTTCCTTTGTCAAACCTCATTTAGGTAATTAAACCTTGTGATGAAACAATGAAATATAAAACATGCACAATGATACCTTGAAAGATGTCTTAGAATGTAAAATATTAATCTAACATGAACTAGTCATGTAGAATGTAGATCTTGATCTTAAACTTTGATATGAAATAATGCTTGCAAATGGATCTAGGATGCTACATCCCAATGCTAGCTCAATAAAATGATTGATGCTTGATGATCTTGACATGATAATGGATCATAAATTTTTATAACAAATGATGAAGAAATCCACCTTTGAATGCCTTAGAAATTCTCTTGTAGACTCTCTTGACACTCTTGTGAAGTCTTGTAATCATGAACTTGCTATTAGGAATGTTCTCTTGAAATTCTTAGGTGAAAATGAGTGAAATGACCTTGTATTTATACTTGTTTACATAAAATTTCTCAAAATTACAATACTACAAGTCGACATTAGATCTAGGAGGAAAACATACCACCAATAATTTGAATTAAATTTGATTTCGGGGTACATGGGATTCATACGGGCCACAAGTGGCATATGAGTCCTGGGAGATGAGGATATCTATATTGGCTAAATTACACTTGGTCCATGAAGAATCGAAGCATAACGAAGCCACTAATACTCGAATCTCAACAATATCATTCAAATTAAATTGAAACTAAACATTTATCAAAACCTAACATACTAAATTATGAAATATTTTTAAAAAAATCTACTCTAATCCATCTGAAACTTATCTCGTTGTGGAATTAGTGTTGTGTTGATGTGGAACAATGACCCTTTCCCAATCTCATGATTAGTGAGACTATTTCCTTTGATTCTATGGAAGAGAATTGATGAAACCATTATGACTGATGTATGGAAACCTATTTTATTCTAAAATGAACATGATGCAAGCTAAGTTACCATGATTCTATGCTAAAAATGATCTAATTATGCTATTTATAAGCTAATCTAAGCTAAAATTATGCTAAAAGATGAAAACCCTAATTTATATGCAAGCTAAGATGGATGCATGGAAGCCATTAATAGATGCTCTAAGCTATTATGTAATTAAAATGAACTTAAAATAAGTTAAAAAGTGAGTAAATTAAGAGTATGGATGCAAGTGAATTCAAAAAAATAACTTTTCTTTCACAGATTGATCCATTTGTCTCCAAATAGTGACCTATTTATAGGAGAGAAAATGAGGAATGAAGGGTTGAGATCAAAATGCTTAATGAACAGTTCAAGATGAAGGGGATAAGAGGCATGGATCACGGATTCTCATCAATGGATGAGAATGCATGATGGGATTTAATGAAGGGCTCACACTTACCTCAAACAAACACACTTTTGACCTACTCATATAGGTAAAAGGTTAATTTACTAAAGAAGCTAAGTGAGATGATTGGAGGAGGGAGAATATTCCTTAGAATATTCCTTTTGGATGAGGAAAGAGGTAATTTTACAAATTAAAACAAAGTTTTAATTCTACAAAAAAGGAGAGAAGGAATATTCCCTTTGCTTAGAGGAAAGTTAGTTTAATTGTTAATTAAACAAGGTTTAATTACACAATTAGGGGATTAGAAGAATTAAAGGGATATTCATTAAATTTATTTATTTAATGAATGGGGAAAGGGGGGAATGATATTTAATTAAATTACTTATGGCTATTTAATTAAATAAGATGAATTAGGGAATTAAATTAAATACTTTGATTTATTTAATTTAATGAGATGAAGTGTTAGTGTGAAAAGAGATGAATTAACATGATTAACATAATTAGGCCAATAGATGAAAATGATACAATTAATTAATTAGCTAGGCTAATTAAATCAATTAAGAAGAAAGAGGATGGGTTAAAGAGGAAATGATGTTAGTAAATCTATTTTGAATGAATGATATCAATTAGGAAAATTTTCAGTGTCTACATTTTTCCCCTCTTTGAAGTGAGGTACCTACTACTTCGGTTCAAAGAATAATGCTTGTAAGATGAAATCTAGTGCTTAAACCAAAAAGTAAAAAATTTCTAACTTTTTAGATGTCCCAACGGAAGCTAACTCGTTGCCCCCTCGAGAAATCAAGTAGAAATTTTGAATTTTGGGTTGATTTCTCGATAAAGATTAAAAGCTTCCCCAAGGGTCCAGAAAGGCTATGGGATGCAAGAATAATGCCAAAATGCAAAAAACAATGAAAAATTAGGTCCATATTGGAAAAAATAGTGAAAATAATGATAAACCCCATCTTCAAGGTTAAATTTGGGCAAAAGACCCTAATTTTCTAACTTAAATAGGCGAAAAAGGGTCATTTTCAATTCATTTGTGCATTCACACCTTAAGGAATTCTTGCAATTTGAGCTCTGACCCTTCAACGAAATGGCACATTGAGAGGTTGCCAAGCATATCTCTGATTGATTTTGAGAGTTCTAGTGGCTTCCAAGTGCGGGACCACCAGTATGTGATTCAAAACCTGATTTTAAATTTGAAATTTTGATGCATTTATGATGCTTTGAAGTTTAATTTTTGGCGACATCGCTATATAGCAATGCCCAAACTAAAATTGGTGATGCCCAAAGGATTTATAGCGACACATACTTATATAGTGATGATTTTGTTGTTTTAAAATAAGGGTTTTTAATTTTAAATGGTGATGCATGCTTATTTGGTGATTCACTTGCTGATTTAGAAATTAGGGTTAGGGAAGACCAGAAGTTAATCATGATGCCAACTTATCTATTCACACATTTTTTGATTTAAAATTTGAATATAGTGACAATAGTGTAGATAGCGACGCTATTGTAATTTTTGAGCTAGAAATTTAAAATAAAGTCAAATTTTGATGATTTCTTGATGTCGTGCACTTCATGGGTGCAAGAGGTCTTCCCACCATTAATGTCGAGGGAGCACAAGCCCACTAGCTTGGAGAGATTAGGTGATCTATCAGAGTTGTGCCAGGAGCACCTAGGATAGATCAGTATGCGGTATGTTGCTTATGCACCTGTGATTCAGAAACATCTAGAGATGATGATGGATTTGTTCAATAGATGGCACATCAAGACCTCGTCCTTCCACATTTTGATAGGTGAGGTGACAATTACTTTGTAGGATGTTTGGTGCATACTGCATTTGTTGATTCATGGTCATCACATGATTTATGATGTTGATTTCGGATTCGATTCTTTCCTTGAGGTGATGGAAATGGATCATATTGTATTGGTTACATCATAGATTGACTTGGATTCATACAAAAGTCATGTGTTGACCATTAGATTGATCATTATAGCCATCATTTCAAGCTTGGTGGCTCTAGATAGACGTAACAGAGGATTTAGCCTAGGATGGGGCTTGGCGTGACATCAAATGCTACATAGGAGGACACTCTTTATATGGGGTCTCGTGATGCTAGCCTCCTTATATCATGATTTGCATGATTTTTTCTATTGCAATGCGTGTGCCATTGGTGTAGGGGTGAATCTGCTACACATTTGGGCATGGAAGCACATTGCCATGCTTCAGTTGATTGTTCAGAAGGTAGCATGGAGCCAGATGATCCCATCATTTGGAGATATAGAGGTGTTATCACTCTCAGGCACACTGGAAAGATTGGGCTCCCATATTAGAGATAGGTTATAGATGATATGACATTTTTCCACTGGCACCCATGGCTACAAACACTGCCCTGGTTTGATGAAATTCAAGAGTTATATTTTTCCAGACAAACCTGATATATGAAGGGTTGAGAGCACCACATTATTGAGAGGTATTTTACAGATAGTGTAGTATGGTAGTTTGGAGACACAAATGATAGACCTGATGATGCCTATAGGGCATTTTTTGTGAGATCAGCTAGAGAGATTCCCACATGGGGATTGACCATCCATACTACAGAGGTCGTGGATAGCTTTAGATAGTTGGTGGCCCATCCTTGGGCATATGATCATGGATAGGTGATAGCCTAGACTACGCCAACATATGATGCATGGTTTGTTCCTCCCAGATGTTTGATAGATCTAGCAGGTGTTCCTCCTAGAGGGAGACCTAGAGGTAGAGGAGTTAGGAGAGGAAGGGGGTAAGGAGGCCAAGATGACCAAGATGGAAAGGTTTCGGGGGCTCCTCTATTTATACAATAGCCACAGGTACAACCACAAATATAGCCTCAGGTACAACCATAGGTATAGTTGCAGCCAGGACCACCACCACCACTAGATGCACGAGATGCTCAGATACAACAACTACAGTAGAAGCTGCAGATATTGACTTGTGAATGAGATCAAGCCCGCCAATAGGTTTTGGTAATTATTGCTAAGTGAGACCAGGCTCAATAGTAGGTGGTTGCAGTTACATCCAAGAGGGATTAGCCATTACAAAGAGTACAACCTGTTATTAGAGAGAGATCAGGAGGTGGCCCATCAACAATAGATTGAGACCATTATGGCATTGATGCATGGTTAGATGGTGTCAAAATGTTTATATCAAGAGGCTATTATAGAGGCTACATATTAAAAGCAACATTATCATCAGGATGTTCCAGTGGCTTTCAGACAACCAGATTTTTCATAGTGCAATGACGCATGACCCCGAGTAGAAGATCATCCTGAGAGGCAGGCTGGAGAGGGTAGTAACCACTAGGGCTAGCTTTTTGATGTATAGGAACTTTTTTATTTTCCCCATTCTTTAACATTTACATTCATTCATGGGCTCCTTTTTGATAGCCTCATGTATATTGTACTTTTGATCAATGTTCATACACTAATCCAAATTTTGTACCATGACACTCATTTTTAGATATTTACATGATCTGATGTGTTCACTTTATTTCATGTATGGATGCACTTTATTTATGCTTATGTGATATGTGATGTTCATGATATAGATGGATGCAATGTTATGTTATTTTTCATTATCTTTTCATGATATGATATGGATGGATGATTATGATATGCAGATGTGATGAATGCAAATGATATGGATGCATTTCTTTTTTATATTTTCAATGCCCTTTTATGATGAGATGTATGCATGTTGATGTATGGATGAAAATTTGTATGCAATGATTTAAGATGCTTAGAATAACAAATCTTAAATGATTATGCAGAATGTATGATGTGAAATGATCATGAGATGGATGCTATGATTATGTTGATGGGTGTTTTATGCTATGATTATGAAATGCATGTATGTTGATGGCTTGTGGATGTAGGGTGGATGCATTGATGATGTTTTTCTTACTATCATGATACCTAGTTAGCATGGAGAGAAGATAGAAGAATAAAGAATGAATAACCATTGTTTGTAATGATTGCTTCAAAAGATCCAACAAGTCCATGATCCATCGAGACTTTATTAGAGATGGTAATGAGACAATGCAAAATGTAGGATGAAATGCAGGATGAGATGCTCACATTTCATGATTGGGATTTTCCATCATTCCTAATTATTTGATATAACATAGACACGATGCATCAAGGTATTGATAACTATTCTTGTTCACATCTTGACATATGGAAACATCATTGGAATGTAAGTTAAAATTTTAGAATATATTGGACCAAAGCATATGTAATAGTCAACAAAATACCCTAAATGACCTTCCTACACACAAATAAGCAAGTATGCACCAATATTATTTTACAATAATATCCACAAGCACAAAAAATGAAAGATAATGATCAATTCCCTATTCCTTTCTCTCTAAATAATTTTTAGATAGAAATCATCAAGAGGTCCTCAAAATGGGTCATGAAGATAAATCATAAGAAAAGATAAAAAAAAAATAGTCAGCGTTATCTATATCTCTTTCCTAGTTTAAGTTTAGCTAAGGTGATTTCCGATATTGATGTCCATTGCAAGAAGGATACATCCTAGGACATGTTGATCAAAGATTGTTTGATGTTAGGATGATGATGCTAATGATAAGCCATTGATATAAACTCCATTGATGTATTTACCTAT
>VDFB02000013.1:52260856-52311388 GCA_007258455.2 Sequoia sempervirens
AGAAAAAGGGAGTTATGATGTATGTACTTGGGAAGTATGGAAATATGATAAGGATTTCAAAAATACAAAGAAGTTGTCAAAATATGCTATGGAGGACTAAGCCATCCTTACTGTTATCTTATTCTTGCTGCTATTTTTTGGGGAAGATGTAAAATCTTCAAATGTTAGAACCAAATTTGAAAGAATTTCTAAAAAATAACCTCAGCAGGACTGAGATTCCCTTACTACCATCTTAGTCATGTTCTAAATTTTAGAAATCTTTCAATGTGATCTAGAGGCTTAATGTTTACACTTCCTTCTTCTTTGATCTCAAGTTCTAAAACTTCTAGATTTGGCTTGTAGGTGATTTTCTATGAAGATGACAACTTTGCAATGCAAATTTGCAACTTTTCACTTGAAATGATCTTCAAGTCTTCAACCAAAATCTACAAACACAAGCATGCAAGAATGGAAAAACTTGTTGATTGTTAGTAAATGGGGGTTTTCCTTGGTCAAACCCCTTATTGGTAAGTAAACCTTGAGATGAAATGAAATAATGAAGAGAAATGATGAATGAACAACATGCAATGTTACAACTCACCAAACGCTTGTTGTAAAGTCTATAAACTTGTGTGAAGTGGCTAGATTGAATGTAGATCTTGAATCAATGGAGTGCTTGAAAGATCTTCACTTTAATTGCTTGCTTGGGTCAAAACCATACATCACAAATGTTAGCTCAAAAATACACATGATACAAGAATCTCATTTGATATGATGCTTGAATCTTGATGATGGCTCCAAATGCTTGATGAGCTACTCTTGAATCCTCTCACAAAAGACTTGTATGCTTGTTATTCTTGAATATATTCTTGGATGTGTAAAATGAATGGAGGAACCTTGTATTTATACTTATATATGATTAATATCCTAAAGTTACACCACTCCAAGCCAACATATGAAATCATTAATTAAAGGAGGCTAAACCCCACCAAAATTTGAAATTAAATCCCTAAAATAAGCCAATGAGGAATAAGATGTTGTAGGTGGCATCTTAGTCCCTAGGCATGAAACTCGGAGTAGAGACTCCAAAAAGGGGCCTTTTTAAGGTGCATTCAAAATTAGGGTCTCAAGACCCATAGAGGAAAAATATTCCCTAGGTGGTGTTTTAGTCCCAGTCCACAAATCAAGGACACAAACATAATCATTAAATTATGATTTACACTTTGATGTTTTTCAAGATTAACTAGAAAAAGATGTAGTTTATTAGGCTTGTGGATGCAAAATAGGACCAATTAATACATAAATAGGGATAAACAAAGAAAGGTAGGCCCAAACAATTGTGAAAATGCAAGGGTATGCATTTTACTACACTATATCTCTTTTCTCCCCCTTTGACATCAATGGCAAAGAATGGGGTCTAGTATATATATATATGCATCAAAACTTAACCAAAAATATATGAACACAAATTGTTGAATTAACTTGAAGAGGAGGAACCTTTGAGATTCTCTAGGGTGCCCTTCCATGAAGCTTTACCTTCTTCCCATGAACCTTTCACACATACAAGAGTCTTGTTTAATAGTTCAAGCTTAGTTAAGGACTTTATGCCATCTACTAAAGTATTGGGAGTAAGATTAATCTCTAATAATTTTCCAATATTGTCAAGAGAACAAGAAACATGAATGTGCCTAAGTTTAACCATGTATCTGAGTGCCACAAACTTCTTAACAACTTCTGTACTTTGGTCCTAAAGGGAAAATAATTTGTCTTGAAGCTACACAATGTAGGACCATCTCTTGTTGTCTCTATCTTCTGCCAATCTATACATATCTACATGAATGCTCATCCAAGTGTCACTATACCTTACCTCATCTCTTATGCTCAATGTACTGCTAGACCAATCTAGGAACAAAGAAAGTAGTTCTTGACCTTTCTCACAAACTTGTGCACTTGAATTCCTTTATCACTCCACTATGTTCTTTTCCACATTTCTTCTTGATATCTTCTATATTTTCTTTAGCAGACCTGATTCTAGCATGCACTTCAAGTCCAACGATATAGACCTTCAAATAATTAATCATGTTTCTAAGATTCTTCACAATTGAAATAGGTGAATCAAAATTAGCACCAGGAATAACCTTTTGCAATTCTTCCAAAGATCCTTGAATTTTTATTCTTTCATGCTCATGTTAAGCTCTCTCTGACTCACTTCCTTATGTAACTTCTAGTTTGACAACACTCTTTCTCTTCTTCCCTTGTTTTGGTTGCACCACCAAAGGTATCTTCTACTTTGGGATTCTTAGGGATTTCCAAAAGAATTCTTGAATAATGATCAATTTCAGCCTCTGAAACTTCATAATCTAACTTAGATAGCCACACCCACCTTGATTTAGTTGCTTTCATATGAAAAAAATATGTAGAAACTAGGAAATTGATATTTTTTGAGTACCTTTCAGTAACACTTACTGGAATCTTTGACCTTTTGTTCATCCTCATTTGAAATTTTCCAAAGAATGGAGAAAGAGTAGGCTCTTGAGCATTCAAATTACCAATATTTATTATGAAATTCCTAATCTGATAGGAAATATGATCTATATTTGACCATTATGTTCTTCCTTTTAATGATAATTCTTTCAACAAGTAGAAGAGTAAATAGAAAATAAAATTTCCATATCATAATATATTCTTCTTTCTTTTCTTGATTTCCTTTAAGTTCTTCAAAAGAAGTATCTAAAGCATCTCACACAAGTCATAATCCATACCTCTTCTAACCATGTCAATAGCAGTATGTACAAGAATAGTAGAGACTCTAAGGTCATTGCTAGTTAGACAAACTTTGTGACCAATAACCATTGTAGCATACCTAATGATTGGATCCTCAATTGATCTCAAAAAAAGATCTTTCCCTTCAAGGGTCACACTAGTTACTTCAATTATTTCTTGCTCATTCACAACCTTTCATTTGGGAGTTGATCCGAAGGAGCACAAACTAGTTACATCTCTAATTACTTCTTTGGTAATCAAATGTGCTTCGTCAATCCACAATGATTCATCATGAATTTTTCTCAAAACTATTTGAACATACTTCTTATCAAACTCAAACAAAGGGGCTCTTTTCCAAACATCCAACTTCTCAAATAACACTTTGTAGGCTTCACACTTTTCTTCCAGTTCATTCTTCCATAGAATAAAAGTTTAACTAAAATGGTGACATTTCCTCTATCTTACTATAGAAAAATTCATAGATATCTTCAATGGGCAACACTCTTAGAGGAATGCAAGAGAATGTAACAACTGACTCTTCCAACAAATTTTTCAAATATTTCCTCAAATTGACTTATGATCTATCTGAACTATTCAAAACCTTTGAATTATCCATGGAAATAAAAGTGAAAGATTAAGCAAGAAGGAATACCTTTGTAATTGCAAACAAGGAATGGATAGATATCTAGCTTCCAAAGCATGCTTCGATTTCTCCTTAAAACCTTGAAATTCTGAATTTCTCTAGCTTCTCTAAAATTCCTTTGCATGCTTCTTTGAAAATACATATATGCCTCTTGAAATATCTGAATTTATTTCTTTAATTCCAAATTATTTCACAATAAATGCTTCAAATTGTAGGTAGATTACCTCAAAAATTGTGTGCACCTCCATTGTTTGAAATTCTGCAAACTTCATTCTTCACACATGTGATTGCAAAATTCCTTAAGTTCATTACTACATTAAATATGCTTCTTCCATGATCTGACATAAGTATCGATGAGGGGGTTTATGAAATTTTCTAATAATTCCCCTCCTTAGTCATTGCTAGACTCAAAAATTGATGGGCGTATCTACATCAAAGGTTAGCATAGATGATTCTAATTCAACTTGCTTGAATTCCCTTTCCTTTCTCTAGATTCTTTGCATCTCTTTTCTCACTTCTTCTAGATCAACGATTTGTTCATGCTTCTTCGCTGGATAGTCATCTTTTCTCCTTTTGTAGTTGTTAGTAGGATGTTTTGGATAAACAACATTCTTCGTTCTATTCTTTCTTTCATTCAATCTGTTTTCACATTGATTAGCTTTATGTCCAACCTTCTTGCACTTAAAACATTTGTCGGAGAATGATAGAGTATCATTCATTTTACTTTTTCAATCCTTTGCCTTTGACCAAATTTATTACATGAATGAAAAATACCATTGAAAGAAAAATACATCTTAGCATTAGGTTGTTTGGGAGTTCTTTCAGAATTTCTTCTTAAGTCCTTGATTTTTCCATATTTGCACTAAGTCTTCTTGTCATAAGATTGCTTTGCTTTTGAACTTTGACCTTCTTTAAACCCTAAACCACTTTATCCATTGCTAGTCTCTGAGAAGTAATCAACTCATCAAGAATTGTAAAGTTTACCTTAAATTTATCTTCAAAACTTCTTTCCTTTTCTAGATCAATCTCAAAATTTCTACTTCTTACTCAAGCATGACACATTCATCCATTTTCTCCTACATTTCAACTTCCTAACATCCTTCAATTCTTTTTTCTTCTTCCAACTGCTGTAATAGTTTGGTGATATCACAATGTTCTCTTCTCAATTGATCATAGACATCCTCAAATATCTTCCTCAAATCCTTGATACAATCATTCACTTCCTTTAGCTTATTCTTTAGGTCTTCAATTTCTTCTTAATATCCAACAAAGATCACTTCTATAGGAAGAAATTTCTTATACTCAAATTCTGGGACCTTCCTCAAGCTATTAGGCTCCTTCTAAGGAACCAAGCTTTGATACCAATTGTTGAACATCTAGAATATTGAGAGGTGGGGTTAATCAATATTCCATAAAAACAATCTAATAATATCCATCTAACTATTATAAAAAATCTTGCTAAATCAGCAAGAGAGAACATAGAAACAAATCAATGCAACATCACACATGAACACTAGGATCTTTATGTGGGAAACCCAAAAAGGGAAAAACCACAGTGACAGTTTACTCACAATATATTATATTTGGATACAAGATATTATAGGGCTCGCTACCAAGACTCATTGTCCTTAAAAAGGCTCACAACCTGAATACAAAACATGGCTAACTACTAAGATACAAAGATTGTGGCTCATTTCCAAAAGTATGAACTAATAAAATACACCTTCAGTGTATAGGGTTCAGTTCCAATGAAGCTCTGAAAAATGAAGTATTGTCTCTCATAATAATCACTCAACAAATTTATTATGATCCTCAAATGATAAAGCATTTAGGCTCAGATCTTCACATACCCCTTAATCCTCCTCACTCTTCACTACACCACCACTTCTTCCTTCCACACACACACACACTTCAAAGAATCTTACACATATATATACAACTATATATCATTCATAAATTAGGTATGCCTAATTAGATGAAAGCAAAATAATAAAAACATTATTGTCAACACCATATATTATTTAAAACATTTTTTCCATGTAGTGCATTATATCAAGTCGGATAACATCCATAAAGTATAACTAGTATCCTTAGTGTATTGCATACATTAGGTTGGCTAAGACTAGAGCTTAATCCACATAAACATTAAACCAACATACAATCCTCAAAGAAAACACCTTTCGGATATGAGATTACATCAATTTCTTAGCATACTATCATCATACAAACTACCAATAGAACCATAGCATTATAATTTTCTCCTTAAGACAATACAGAGTCTCCCACACTGATATGCTAAGCAGGGAACACTAATAAAATATAGAGCTAAACTCTATTAGTGATAACTTTCTTATCACAACCCAAAACCACTCAAGATCTAGGATATAGCTATCTAAATGAGACATGATAGCATGGTTAAGAGATTAGAGTCATATCTTTTCTTGTGGTGAATTCTAGACTCAAAAGCTAACACACTAGTTCATCATAAAAGAACACTACCGATAGATAATAGCTTATGGTAAACTGAGTAAGCTTCTCATACAATTCTTACCATGTTGACATCAAGGTAATTGTAGGATCATGATGGGCCAAAAAGTGGCAATATGATGGGTATTTGTAGGGTATGTGGCTAACGACTTTTTTTTACCCAAAATTGATGAAATGAAAAGGGTTTTTAAAGGAGATTCTTAGGTTTCCACCAATATAAATTATTCTTTACTTTGAATTTAATAAATAATTATTATTCATTTTCTATTTAATTGTGACTAAAGTGTTGATTGATAGGCTGATTGAAAATCTATAGCTTTCAAAAAGCATCACATTTTTGAATCCAAAACATGCATCACATTCTATGTTTTGCATACTATAGGATTAAAAAAGAAAAATTGAATTTCATGAAGTTTTGACCAAGTTAAGGTGGTTAGACATACAATTTTTAATATTTTTTAAAAGTTGTAATAAAAAAATAATAATTATTTATTTACTTGGAAAAAATTACAAAAAAATATGTGTCACATCTAGACATGAGTCCTCTACTTATTTCTAAAATATTATAAAAAATATTATCATTTTATTGTGGTTAGGTGGTTAGACAGACACCTACTTATTTTTCCTTAAAATTTAAGTACTACTGCATTGAAATTTCAAATTGTCACCAAATAGATTTTTTTTCAAAATAAACCTAGTAGTTTAGAAACTACATTCAATTTGCTATAGATTCTATTCTTACATATTTTTGAAATAATATAGATAACTTATTCAAATTTTTACGTCAAGTTGCCTAACTCTAATTTTTTTGAATTTTTTGCTACTTAAGGGCCTATTTTTTCCATGATAATCCTACACATACCCATCAATGACATCATAGGAAAAAGCAACACAAACCATCTACAATTCATGCTCATGTTGCAAGGCTCCATAACTCAAACAAGAATATATTGTATGCAAAATAGTGTAAGTTATGTTCAAAGGGATTTTTCTTAGTTTATATAAGGTCTCTTCTTAGGAAACACCATGCATAATGTCTCCAAAAGAGGAAATTTCAAAATAATATCACACTCTTTGAGGAAATCAAGCCCAATAACACCTACAAGAAAAGGACACATCGCAAGAAAAAAGAAAATTGCATGTTGAAACATGAGTGTCGATGTATGCACCCACTTCAAAGTGGTTGCTAACACCATTACAATGAGAAATTTCTTTAAAGTAGAAGAAGACATGAGAGATTATTTCGAAATCCCTATGCAAAGTCATATGTTTCTATAGTAATGGAAAAAGTAAACCTTTTTCCTTACTTGGTTGGATACTTGATATTCAAACTGAATGAATGATGTCTTAGAGTGATGTTCTAATATGTTGTGCACATTCACACTATTATAGGACCTTTATTTGACTAAAATATGCCTTAATTGATCCTTTGCAAGGGCGTTGTAAAGTGTTGTAACACACTTCCACACTTTTCTAGGATGTATTTACTTAATTAGACTTAATGGGCCACTTCTTGGAAAAATGCATTTAAATTTGTACCTTATTTAAGTGTTGTAAAGTGTTACAAGGAACTTTCACATTTATCTAGGTGGTGATTAATTAATTGTGGGTAATTGGTGTAATTAACCCCCTTTTAATTCAACTTTAAGCCTTAATTTTGACACATACTAAAGATCTATCCCAGAACTTATGATTTAATTAATAAAATATTTAATTGGGCAATGTTAGGTCCTAGAAAATTGTGCCAAGACCCATTCGCCCTAGGTGGAAAATGCATCCTTTCTTAGTAGGACCCCCTTTTTTTAGTTGATTTGATATGGGTTTTTAGCCTTCTTTCAATCCCCCGAGGTTTGTTCCTGACAAAATTGATCCAGGACCCATTTTCCCTAGGTGGCGAATGGGTCCTCCCTTAATAAGACTCCCCTTTTTGAATTTCATTCTAGTGGGAATTCAATGACGTTTGTTTCCATATCTGGTATCGGCCTTAATTATTTGAATTTTGGGGTTAATCTTCTAATTTTGTATAAATAAGGGGTTAATTCACATTGTTTCTCCTAACAAGAGCTAGAAAACTTATGTGACTTCATGAGATCAAGAGAAAATGAATTATAAGCATTACAAGAGCATTAATAAGGAATTTCAAGGCATATTTCAAGAGTTTATTGCAGCAATTCAAGATCATATCATCATGACAAGGGTTTGAAACATTCATTTATGTTGTTGAGCTAAAAAAGTGGATGTAGCATTGAAGATATACTTGCAACTATTTTTCAAATCACATTCAAGGATCCAAGATCTACATTCTTCATGGCCACTACATTTTAGATTGTATATTTGTTTCACAAGACAACTTCTAGGGTAACATCATTTACATATTTCATGTTTCATGTTTCATTTCATTCATTTAATCATTTGGTTTAATTACCTACAAGGGGTTTTATTAAGGAAACACCCTATTCGTTAAAAATCAACAAGTTTTTCTTCCCTTGAGTATATGATTGTAGATTTATAGGTTGAAGATCAAGTGGAGCAATTTTGGAGCAAGACAGTCAAAGTTGCAAAAGTTGTTGAATTTAAAGTGCAAAATCAAAGAATTGAAGCTACAAAATTTCCTACAAACTATCAGAAGTTGATAATAGAGAATTTGAAAGTGTGGAAATCAAGGAACATGACTCTAATCTCATTTTTATAAACCCTAATAGGGACCCATTTTCTACTAAAGGCGAATGAGTCCTCTATAGCTTAAAAACACCAACTTTTTGATCAAGTACACAACTTTTTATGCTCTAAAAAATTTCCCCATAGTGGGTATAATAGTTAGGGTCATTTTCTAATATTTATTTACATCTTTTGGCTTTCATAATTTTATTGTTTAGGGTCTTGGAAACATTAGTGGTTCATAACTTTGTTGATTCATTGTTGTGAACCCTATTCTTCACCTAAACATTAACGGTGAACCTGACATATTGAAGATGGAAATTTTTCTGATTTTTTTAGTATCTCATTGCATCTTAAGTTAGATCTTGCATTAATTTTCATTTAGATTTGTATTGAATTAAGATGTCATTTAGGGTTACTTTTTTTGTATTGAAATCTTGCATATCATATAGGGTTTAGATTTGCATGGTTTTGTATCTCTCTAAATCTGAAAATTACAAAAACAAATCAATAATTTTGCATCTCATTTAGATCTCATACAATTATATTTGAAAATAAAAAAAAATTGCACGCTAATTTAATTCTTGCATTTCATCTTTTCATTGCATTTTTACATTGAATTTCTAGAAAATCCAAAACTGAAGCTCACTGTCTTAGAACTAAAATTGAGAAATATAAATGAGAACATGCAAATAATTTAAAAATAGTTTAAAAATACCTAAACAAGATCCATTTTCCTTTACTGGTGAATGAGTCCCTAATTAGGTCTGATTTGGACTTTCTAGCATTTGAAAAAGCATCAAAATTCACTCTCAAATTCAAAGAAACATCCCAAAAAAATCTAACCAGGACCTATTCGCCCTTACTGGTGAATGAGTCCCTATTAGCTACTGCTCTACATTTTCAAGACATTAAAATATCATTTTTTAGCTTCTGTTTGGTGCTGTTACCTTTTAGTTTCAGTTTCTTGATTTTTTGTTCATCAATTTCATTACATTTAGCTTAAATTGCTTCATTTCAATGTATTTCTTAAATTTAAAAAATTGCATCAAAACATTTCATTTTTAGCTTATTGCATTGTATAATTAGTAAATTTCATTGCTCATAATCTGAAAATTGCACTCCATTCTAGGTTATTGCATTGCCTCTTTTCTATTCTAGGGTTTGTACACTAGGGTTGTAAAACTTGCATGAGCTTTACAACTTGGTGTCCCATTTGCAATACTATTTTAAGATGTAGTTCAAGCCTCATTTCATCTTGCGATATCTCACTTATTGTGGATCTTGGGTTTTCTGACTATCTTTATGATAGTGTTGAAAATCAACCCTCCATGGCTCATAGTTTGCAAACCTCATTTCCCATAGCTTCACATTCTTCAATCAATATGCATGATGTTACTGACAACCTAGACAACCAAATAGAAAAATTACAAGCCCATATCATTAGTGAATGCATAGACATTAGCTTGGTTCCCATTATACAAAATCTAAGGAAAGTGCTTAAAACTCAAAATGAAACACAAATCATCTATAGCCTTACTTACTTCCTTCATGAATACTTGAACAAAAAAGACAACAATACCATACAAACCAAAAACAATCTTGCTAAGAATAATGATGACATGGATGATGATATGGAATCACATCCCGTTGAGCATTTGATAGCAATTACCAAAGCTAGAACACATAAGGGCTTGACTATACAACCTCTTGACATTGCATTCTCACAAAATGAGATACTTAAATGTGCACCTAATGGTCCTCTTTACATAGATGGCTGAATCAATAACAATCCAGTAATGGGATATTGATTGTTCCCATCTATGGAGAGAATATGAACATAGAAGAATTCTTATATGTGCATGAGCTATATCAAGAAACATATGATAACTTTAATGCAAGGATCAAGTCACATAATGGATTCCCTTGCCCTACGATCAACTTGATAGATCTTCCTTTAAAGGTTTGACTAAAAACACTAACACTCTCATTCTCCATCATTCCACAATCAAACAAATTTCATATGAAGCTAGGCACTATCTATGGATTTTCTTCATGAATGTCATTCCTTTAGTTGTGCATAAATGTCTAAAGTTCCATTTGAAAATGATATCTTCACTATGCATCATAGCAGATTTAATCATGCCTTGGAAAAAGGGATTTTTTCACTAGATTAATTTTGGCCCGAGCCTATGGAACCTATCAAGCCTTGTGAAGATTTTATTCTCAAATCATATCAAAAATTCAAGGAAAAGAAAATAGCATAACTATCACTTGAAAAAATGCCTCAACCTGTGGTTGAACCAACCATCCTTGACAATACAATGATTGAACCAATAACACTTCTGACCATACAAGAATAATCTATAGAACAAAATCCTACAATTTCCTACAAGAGACCATGAGATAATACAAAAAATCTCATTGTCCCTCCTAGAGTCAAACAAGTTTACAAAGTCTAAGAGAAAAAAGTTGTGAAAACTTCTATTGTTTCTTCTATTCCTCCCAAGGAAGAGAAGATACCTATGATTGAAAATCCCACTCTTACACAAAAACAAATTAACAATAAATTGAAACAAAATCAAAGTGCTAGAGAGGGTAGGTGTAGAAGATGTGTTATTACTCATAGATTACAAACTCAAGAAAATAACAACAATATAGAAAATAAAAAATATGAACCTACCCAAACCAATGCATGATGACTCTCAACCCTCACCACAACATAAACAAGAACATTGAATGGACATTGTTAATTGACCTCCTATTGTGATTGACTTAGATGATGACATTGATATTGCAAAAATTGATGAACAAGTGCATGACGAGTTGAATACATTGTTTTCTTCTTCTATGAGCTTAAATGAAAAATATCCTACTAAGGTTATTGAACTTGGTATGTTTCCTAGTTGAAAACCTTATATTATCCCTTTCGTTAGTTTCTCACCTTCCCTTCATACCAATTGAGATTGGGAGGTGAACAACCTACTTTAGGTTGACTCACATGTACCTTACTAGTCTTTTTTTACTTTATGATTGCAAATGCATAATGTGATCCCCCATGAAATTTTGTTTGATTTCTCTCTCTTTTGTGTATTCTTATATATATACCTTCATTCTTCTTTATGTCATAAGAATTTTTCTTGTATTTTCCTTTTCTGGATGATGCAAGGCATCAAGACATTTAGGTCTCTTCCATGTTGACCCAAAATCTTTTTCTTTATCTTTTTCATTTTTATTGTGTTTTCATTTTGGGGATGACACAAGGTGTTGATACATTTAAGTCTCTTCCATGTTGACCCAAAAGGCTTTTTCTTAGTTTTCTCTCTCTTGTGTCATTCTTCCATTTCTATGAGTATATGGGGAATGATGGCAGTTCCATGCTCTATAACAACATTGTAGCACTTACATACTGACCCAAAATCCATAAATCTCTTATGTATTTTTTGGGGCAACCCTTCCTTCCTATTTCATGATGTAGCTTATTTTAGAAACATATGACTTGGCATATGGTTTTTTGAGGAAAGATCTCATTTATTATGATAACAAAATTTACTACTTTAAAGCAGTTGCTCACAGTGATGTTGTAGCAACTGCTTTAAAGAGGGGATATACATAGATGTATATTTTGTAAAATTTCATGGTGTGATTTTTATTTTTTGTTGTGATCTTTCCTCTTCTTGGTGGTGTCATTGGGTCTAATTCCATACAAGAGTGTATGATCTACTAACATGGAATGATGCAAATGAGGCATCTCATGCGCGATGGTCTAACACTTCTAACTTGTTCTCTCTTGGAGACATTATGAATAATGCTTCCTAAGAGGAAGAACTTTGCATGAACAAATAAAAATACCATTTAACAAATTTTTACATGATATTCAAAAGCATTTAAAAAAAAATCATTTACTTTGTGGTGCCTTATTGAATTTATTAGGAAGATAACTTTGGTATGGTTAATATGATGAGAATTTGATACACTAGCACGACTTTCTCGTTATACAATGAGAAGTTGTTACATTGGCATGAATTTCTCACTAAACCATTTCATTGAGATAACTCACCTAGTTGACAGAGTAGGGTTCCACTACCCCAGAGTGAGCAACATATGTTATGGACAAAAAACCCCATTCTACATCGTGTTGGAATGATTGTACTTGATCCTTTGTTTTTCTTTATTTTTATTGTCCTTTGATAGGGTATGATCATGTATCTTTGTTATTGCTACACAGATAATTTTCTTGGATGTATAATTTAGTGTGAGTTTGGCATGGGCTCATCCTCTCACTAAAGTGGGGGAAAAATGTAGTAACAGAAAAAGTAAGCCTTTTTCCTTAATTGGTTCAATAATTGAAATTAAAACTAAATCAATGATCTCTTAGAATGGTGTTGTAATCTATTTTACACATTCACACTAGTCTAGTACCTTTATTTGACTAAAATATTCCTTAATTGATCCTTTACAAGGATGTTGTAAAGTGTTGTAACACATTTTCACACTTTTCTAGGATGTATTTACTTAATTAGCCTTAATGGGCCCCTTCTTATAAAAATGTATTTAAATTTCTACCTTATTTAAGTGTTGTAAAGTGTTATAAGGAAATTTCACATTTATCTTGGTGGTCATTAATTAATTGTGGGTGATTGGAGTAATTAACCCCCTTTTAATTCAAATTTAAGCCTTAATTTAGACACCTCTTGAAGATCTATTCCAACAATTATGATTTAATCAATAAAATACTCAATTGGGAAAGGTTAGGTCCTAGAAAATGGTTCCAAGACCCATTTTCCCTAGGTGGAAAAAGTGTCCTACCTTAGCAGGACCCCCCTTTTTTAATTGATCTGAAATGGGGTTTTATCCTTCTTTCAATCCCCTAAGGTTAGGTCCTAAAAAATTGAATCAGAACCCATTCGCCCTATGTGGCAAATGGGTCCTCCCTTAATGAGACCCCCTTTTTGAATTTCATTTGGATGGGAATTTAATAATTTTTGTTTCCACATCTAGTGTTAGCCTTAATTATTTGAATTTTGGGGTTAATCTCCTAATTTAGTATAAATAACGGGTTAATTCACATTGTTTCTCCTAACAAGAGCAAGAAAACTTGTGTGACTTCATGAGATCAAGAGAAAGAGAATTATCAAGAATTACAAGAGTATTCATAAGGAATTTCAAAAAAAAAATTCAAGATTTTGTTATAGTAATTCACAATCGTATCATCACTACAAGTGTTTGAAGCATTCATTCATGTTGTTGAGCTAAAGAAGTGTATGTAGCATTGAAGATATACTTGCAACCATTGCTAAAATCACATTCAAGGAACCAAGATCTACATTCTTCATGGAAAATACATGTTAGATTACAAATTTGTTTCACAAGACAACTTCCAGGATAACATCATTTACATATTTCATGTTTCATGTTTCATTTCATTCATTTCATCATTTGGTTTAATTACCTACAAGGGGTTTGACCGAGCCAAACCCCTATTCACTAAAAATCAACAATTTTTTTCCCCTTGAGTGTATGATTCTAGATTTATAGGTTGAAGATCAAGTGGAGCAAATTTGGAGCAAGATAGTCAAAGTTGCATAAGTTTTCATTCAAAGTGCAAAATAAAAGAATTGAAGCTACAAAATTTTCTAGAGAATTTAAAAAGATGATAAAAGAGAATTTGAGAGTGAGAAAATCAAGGTACAGGACCCTAATCTTAGTTTCAGGAACCCTAATAGGAACCCATTCGCCACTAAAGGCGAATTAGCCCTCTATAGCTTAAAATCAACTTTTTGATCAAGTACACAACATTTTATGCTTGAAAAACTTTCCCCATAGTGGCTATAATAGTTAGGTTCATTTTCTAATAGTTATTTACATCTTTTGGGTCTCATAATTGTAGTGTTTAGGGTCTTAGAAACATTATTGGTTCATCACTTTGTTGATTCATATTGGTGAACCCTATTTTTCACCTAAATAGTTTCCAATAAGCTACATCATGAAACAAGAAGGGGTTTCCCCCAAAATGTTTAACTTATTAGGTCACATGTGATACAACTTAAGGCATTTCATCCAAATACCAAGGTTTCTCTTATATATAGATGAAAGGTGATCAACTAGCCAAAAGAGACAACGACAAGTGGCATACGAGAACAAAGCTACCTAACCCCTTGCCTCCACTTAGTGTAGGAAAAGGATAAGAAAAGTTAGATGAAAATAAGTTTCAATTAGAGGAACTAGGTGCTTCAATACAAGGAAGATCACTACACTACCTAAGATGCTAAATTTAATTACTCAAAGCCTTACATTCATTTTTAGAATGACCATGAACTCTATGATATGCACAAAATGAACTCTTGTAGTAAAATTTCTTACGTGTTCTTGGAGGAAGGGATATTGAACGATCTTTGAGGAGTCTTGACAAGATACCCTCTTGATCAATAGTAGAATACATTCCTCTCTTTGGACAATATGTCATATACACACTAAATGATATGGCCTTAGATGAAAATGGAGATAGGGGTGGTAAACCTAGATATTTCTTGAAAGAGTATGGTATATTAGTTTACTTCATGTGTTCATGTTTAGGAGGGATTTTTTGTCCAAGACCATAACAATCTTTCAATTTAGATGAAGGGGGTTTTTTTTATAAGAAGGATTGGATTCTTCATGATAACACAAATCTGTTGTAGGTTTCTTAAAGTTATGCATCATCCTCTCATGAGGAATGGGAATTAAATAGCCCCCATCACCACCATGGGGAAATGTTGAAATAGAACCAAGTTGAGAAAATGAAACACAAGGTTTCTTTGGCTTACATTGTGAGATATTGTACTCTCCCATAAAGGAGGATGCAAAATATAATGAACCCCAATCATCAATGGAACTTGTGTCTAAAAATGAATCATTTGTATATGATTCTTTGGACTTTGAGGGTGAGATCTTGGATTCTTTATTGAAATGATGTGAAATTTATAACAATCCCCAATTATCACTAAAGAGTTTCATTTTAATTGACTTACAATTGACATCAACTTGTATAGGTTAAACTATTGATTTTGGAATGTTAGTATTAGGGGAATTTGGAGTGTTGTGAACGTATAATTTATAGCTTCTTTCATCTGATTCAATTGAGTATATCTTGTTGTTGTATTCAAATTTCATCATGTGGTGATGAGTAGATGGGAATCCTTTAATAGCATGAATCCATGGCCTCCCTAGGAGAATATTGTATGAAAGAGGTACTAGCATGATATGTATAAGGGTAGGAAACACTATAGTTTTGACCTTAATAGGTAATGTGATCATTCCTAATGGTTTCCTATTAACATTTTCAAATCCATAAATATTAACATCATTAAGTTGAATAAGCCTCTTGTCCACACAAATTTTATCTAGGAGGTCAATGCTAAAAACTTTAAGACTTTCTCCATTGTCTATGAGAGTGTGTCTGACTATAGTTTCATCAATGATTACCTTTATCATCAAGGCTTCATTTTTGTTTTGAATCTCAAGTGAGGGTAATTCATGTTTAGGGAATGTGATTTATGACTGTGTAACTTGCATAGGATGAAAGGAGGATGCTACATCATTCAATTTCATATAAGATTGGATCTCCTCCTACTTTATTTGCAATATTTCTTGAAATAGATAATGGTATGTAGGTGATAGTTGAATAAGTTGCCATATGAATATATTAGCAGTAGTCTTCTTAAGGTCTTCAAAACCAAGAAAAATATGTTGAGGAAATGGTAATGGGGTAGGAGTGGTTTGTGGTTTCCTACATGTTTGAGCAACTAAGTTATAAATTAGTTGCTACAAAACATTGTTACTATTAGATTGCATCATAGATTTCAAGAAACCTCTTCTTTTCTTATGTGATTCACTAATGGGAGGTGACTTAGGATGCTCGCTAAGTAAAGTAGATCCAATTTTTGTCATCATAACCTCAAAAAAAATTGTCCCTATTTTCATGACCTCTTAGTGAAGAGGAGTTTAATGCCACTTCATCATCTTCATCTAAGGAATCTTTAGTGTTTGAAAGACATGTGTCAATGTTCTCATTGTTTTGCACTAAGATATCCTCTCAAGGAGGAGATTTTTTAGGAGAACTATAAGATATAAATTCATGACATTCAAAGGTTGTTTCTTCTAAAATGACTTCATCATAAGTAGGGGAATTATCAATGGTTGGATTGTATTGTTCATAAATGATATTATTGTTTTGTTCCATAATGTTTTCCCTAGGCTAAGAGAGACATATAAGATTCCCATGACTTTCATCAAAGTATCTTCTTCACAACTAGAAGAGATACTAGGAGAGGAAAAAATGTGATTATCAAGATTGTCAAAATTTTTGCTCCTTTATCCCATAATATATTCCAAAATAGGATAGGTAGGGGAAGACACATAAAGGGGGTTGTCATAAATCTTAAAGGTTTGACTATCTAACACCAACATATCCTCATCATTATCACAAGAGGGGAAGATGTTATGAGATGAATGAAGATTAGTTGAAGTTTTGTGAAGGTAGATTTCAATGGTCTCTTGTTGTTTTATTTGATTCTTATGATTACTTATTGTTATTTCCTCTTGTATGGTAGTGTCTTGTCTAATAGCAGAGGTAAGAGGAGATAAACAACTCAAGTTCTCAAAACTCTCATTGATTAGTTCTTCTAACACTAAAATATCTTCTTCACAAATAGGAGAGATATTAGATGAATTAATATGATTGTTATGATTACCCAAGGTTCCTTTCACTAGACTAACCTCACTCATACAAGGGATACTGGGAGAGGGATCAATCACAAACAGAAAGAGAGGGGAGAGTACCTCATATTCATATGCACTTAACAAAACTTTCTTATAAAACTTGACAAGATCTAAAAATAGAACATGAAGTATGATAACTATATATTTTTGCAATGAAAACATGATGTAGTGATTGTCCTACAAACTTGAAATGCAACAATCATAGAGAAAACATGCAAAAGGATAATGCAATTTTCAGATTTTGAACATGGTAATTGATTGATTATGCTATATAACAATATGACAATGCAAATTTGAAATTAAGAAATGCATGAAATGAACTGAATTAAGCTAGATCTAATGAAATGCATGCAATAGAAACTCAGCCAACTGACAAGGGAGCAAGCCCAAGACAGAAATAATGCACACAACTAGAAAATTTTATTATTATTCAATAATGAAAATCTTACAAGTAGAGGATCCCAAATCCTCGAGCTTTGCGATACATGCAAGCTACAAAATTTTCAAAAATATTACATAAATAACAAAAGATCCCCCTTTTTGCAATGTGTGAACTCTTTCCCCAAAAAGCTACCCAAAAATTAGAAATTAGCCCATAAATAACCCCTTTTTGGTTTGGAGCCAAAAACAACATTCGGGATATGAGTTTTGGTGGTTTGGCACCAAAATTACAATTTGAAATTCAAATTTAAATTCACATTCAAAAATTAGCATATTTCTAAAATATGCACCAACTTATGGGAGCCATAAATTTTAATTTGATTGTCAAATTTTGAATGATAATACCTTTTCAGAAAGGTCTCAAAAAGATGATGTGCTGCAAAGTAGGGCCTATGACATCTACTTTGGTGTTTCTGCAAATTTTTGGGCCCATCTGGAACTATTTAGAGCTTCAAATTGGACTCAGAGGGTTTTTTAGGGAAAAAAGAAAAAACTAGAACTTGAATAACTTTCAAACCATGAATGATCTTGACCTGATTCTTTTGCTAAACTACTCCTTTTTCCATCCTGAACCTTCCCATAAATTTCTGTCTTCCCACGCCTTCAAATTCACACTTGTTAAAAACAACAGTTGAGCAGGAAAAGCAGTTCTGAAACTTGGAAACTCTTATTCGATGAAAAGTGTATCTAGAAATGCAAAAAACATCTACAAAAAGAAAACAACAAGAACATAAATGGAAAACATATTTTTGGGTGATGCAAGATTTCCCTCACACCATTGGATGCTCCTGCATCGCCAACTAAAACAAGTAACTAATGATAGTAAATAGAATTGCAGAAAAAAGGTTTACAATGTTGTAAAAGGTAGTTTTCTAATTAACCTAGAGAGGCATATGAGTCCTAGTTAGGGTTTCCAAGGGGTTCAAATGATGAAAAATGCACAACATAGAAATCCCATAAAGTAGGAAAAATAACTTGTACTAGGAATAAATCACCTAGAAGGGCGTATGAGTCACAGTTTAGGGTTTTTTCATTGTTTTCAACAAATTATATGTAAATGTTGTGTTTTATAGTTAGGATGATGTCTAGGCTAGGTGAAAATTTAGTTTTCAAGTGAAATTTAATGATACAAAATGAAAAAATACAACCTATATGCACTTTCACTAATGCAAAAATTAGAAACCATAAATGCCAATTAACTAATGCAACACCTAATACAAAATTAATGCAAGCTAGATCTAGGACTATGATGCACTCCAAATTAGAATATAAGGTGTTCTAAATGTAGGTTCACCAAAATGTAATGTAGGCAATAGGGTTCCACCTTTTTGGAAGATCAAACACAAGGGGATAAGAGATCCTCCTATTTCACTAGCATAACATTCAAAGAGACCCCTAGAGATCTCAAGCTAGGGATGAAGTGAGGGGGAGAGATCTTCAAGAGGGTTTCCTAGGGTCTGATTAGAGATTGAAAAGGGGTTCACTACTAGGCTAGTGCTTTGAAAGACAAGAGATGAATGAATCATGCAAAATACCATACAAAACCTAACTAGATGACCTAGCAAATGAAATTGAAATACACCATATCAAACTAGAAATGACATAGGTGCACTTGGAAGAGTGATGAGGTAAAAAAAACCTCCAAAACCCTAAAAACTTGTTGTTTGATGCCCACTAGGACTCATATGCCAGTTTGGGTGATTTAGTTCCAAACTAAGGTTTTTGTGCCAAAATTGGAATTTGATAGTGTATGATCTAAATCTCCTGAAATTTGGAAAAAACCCTCTACTAGGAATCATTCACCAGAACTAGAGTACAAATCCCACTCAACATTTTTAGAGGATTAAGTTCTAACTCTACTATCCCATCTCTACTCTTCCTTTCACACTTTGTTTCCTAATTTGAAACCTTGATTTGAAAGGGTATGTGCAAGATCATGATGGGCCAAAAAGTGGTGATATGTAAGTGATATGATAGCCCATGTGCCTAAGGATTTTTTTTAATCCAAAATTGATGAAATGAAAGGGTTTTTATAGGAGATTCTTAGCTTTCCACCAATATAAATTATGTTTTAATTTGAATTTAATAAATAATTATTATTCATTTTCTATTTGAATTACAACTAAAGTCTTGATTGATAGGTTAATTGGAAAACATCTATAGCTTTCAAATGGTATCACATTTTTTTAATCCAAAACATGCATCACATTCTATGCTTTGCATACTATGGGATTAAAAAGGAAATTGAATTTCATGAAGTTTTGACCAAGTTAAGATGGTTAGACATACAATTTTTTATATTTTTTAAAAATTGTAATAAAGAATTCATAATTAATTATTTACTTGGAAAAATTTACAAAAAAATATGCATCACATCAGGACATGATTCCTTTACATATACTAAAATATTATAAAAAAAATATTATCATTTTATTGTGGTTAGGGTGGTTAGATAGACACCTACTTATTTTTTCCCTAAAATTTAAGTACTACTAAACTAAAATTTCAAATTTTCACCAAATAATTTTTTTATTTTTTATAATAAACCTAGTAGTTTAGAAACTTCATTCAGTTTTCTACAGATTCTATTCTTACATATTTTTTAAATAATATAGATAATTTATTCAAATTTTTACGTCAAGTTTCCTAACTCTGATTTTTCTAAAATTTTCACCACTTAAGGGCATGTTTTTTCCATTATGATTCTGCACATACCCACAACCTATATGTGAATTTTAGTGAAGATGATAACCTTGTGATGACACTATGACTTTCTTCAACCTTGTAACCTAATCCTTAAATTATCTTCAAGCTCCAAGACATCTATATCTACAATCACACACCAAAAAAAAGAGAAACTCATTGATTGTGAAGGAATAAAGGTTTTCCTTTGTCAAACCTCATTTAGGTAATTAAATATTGTGATGAAACAATGAAATATATAACATGCACAATGATACCTTGAAAGATGTATTAGGATGTAAACTAGTAATCTAGCATGAATTGGTCATGTAGAATATAGATCTTGATCTTAAACATTGATATGAAATAATGCTTGTAAATGGATCTAGGATGCTACATCACAATGTTAGCTCAATAAAATGCTCGATGCTTGATTATCTTGACATGATAATGGATCCTAAATTTTTGAAACAAATGATGAAGATATCTACCCTTGAATTCCTTAGAAATGCTCTTGTAGACTCTCTTGACACTTTTGTGAAGTCTTGTAATCATAAACTTGCTATTAGGAATGTTATCTTGAAATTATTAGTTGAAAATGAGTGAAATAACCTTGTATTTATACATTTTGACATCAAATTTCTCAAAATTACAACACTACAAGTCGATATTAGATCTAGGAGGAAAAATAACCACCAAGAATTTGAATTAAATTTGATTTTGGGGCACATGGGATTCATACACCACAAGTGGCATATGAGTCCTAGGATATGAGGATATCTGTATTGGCTAAATTACACTTGATCCATGAAGAATTGAAGCATAATGGAGCCACTAATACTCGATTCTCAACAATATCATTCAAATGAAATTGAAACTAAACATTTATCAAAACCTAGCATACTAAATTATGAAAGCTTTTTTTAAAAATCTACTCTAATCCATCTGAAACTTATCTCTTTGTGGAATTACTGTTGTGTTGATGTAGAACAATGACCCTTTCTGAATCTAATGATTAGTGAGACTATTTCATTCGATTCTATGGGAGAGAATTGATGAAACCATTGTGATTGATGTATGGAAACCTATTTTATGCTAAAATGAACATGATGCAAGCTAAGTTACCATGATTCTATGCTAAAAATGATCTAATTATGCTATTGCTAAGCTAATCTAAGCTAAAACTATGCTAAAAGATGAAAACACCAATTTATATGCAAGCTTAGATGTATGCATGGAAGCCATTAATGGATGCTCTAATCTACTATGCAATTAAAATGAACTTAAAATAAGCTAAAAAGTGAGTAAATTGAGAGTATGGATGCAAGTGAATTCAAAAAAAATAATGTTTCTTTCACAAATTGATCCATTTGTATCCAAATAGTGACCTATTTATAGGAGAGAAAATGAGGAATGAAAGGTTGAGATCAAAATGCTTAATGAACGGTTCAAGATGAAGGGGATGATAGGCATGGATCATGGATTCTCATCAATGGATGAGGATGCATGATGGCATTTAATGAAGGGATCACACTTACCTCAAACAAACACACTTTTGACCTACTCACATAGGTAAAAGGTAACTTGCTCAAAAGGTAAAAGGTTAATTTATTAAAGAAGCTAAGTGAGATGGTTGGAGGAGGGAGAATATTACTTTTGGATGAGGAAAAAGGTAATTTTATAAATTAAAACAAAGTTTTAATTCTAGAAAAAAAGAGATAAGGAATATTCACTTTGCTTAGATGAAAGTTAGTTTAATTTTTAATTAAAGAAGGTTTAATTGTTAATTAAACAAGGTTTTATTACACAATTAGAGGATTAGAAGAATTAAAGGGATATTCATTAAATTAATTGATTTAATGAATGGGGAAAGGGGGAATAACATTTAATTAAATGAATTAGGGTTATTTAATTAAAAAAGATGACTTAGGGAATTAAATTAAATACTTTGATTTATTTAATTTAATGAGATGAAGTGTTAGTGTGAAAAGAGGATGAATTAACCTAATTAACATAACTAGGCCAATAGATGAAAATGATACAATTAATTAATTAGCTAGGATAATTAAATCAATTAAGCAAAAAGAGGATGGGTTAAAGAGGAAATCATGTTAGTAAATCTATTTTGAATGCATGATATCAATTAGGAAAAAATTTGAGTGTCTCCATTTTGCCCCTCTTTGAAGTGAGGAACCTACTGCTTCAGTTCAAAGAATACTGCTTTTCAGATCAAATCTAGTGCTTAAATCAAAAAGTAAAAAATTTCTAATTTTTTTGATATCCCAATGGAACCTGACTCCCTACCCCCTCGAGAAATCAAGTAGAAATTTTGAATTTTGGGTTGATTTCTCGATAAAGATTAAAAGCTGACCCAAGGGTCTGGAAATGATATGGGATTCAAGAATAATGCCAAAAATACAAAAACCAATGAAAAATGTCCAAATTTGAAAAATTAGTGAAAATAATGATAAACCCCATCTTCAAGGTTAAATTTAGGCAAAAAAACCCTAATTTTCTAGCTTAAATAGGTGAGAAAGGGTCATTTTCAATTCATTTGTGCATTCACACCTTAAGGAATTCTTGCAATTTGAGCTTTGAACCTCCAACAAAATGGCATGCTGAGAGCTTCCTAGGCATATCTTTGATCCAGTTCGAGAGTTCTAGTGGCTTCCAAGTGCAAGACCACTAGTATGTGATTCAAAACCTGATTTTAAATTTGAAATTTTGATGCATATGTGATGCTTTTAAGCTTAATTTTTGTAGGCATCGCTATATAGTGATGCCCAAACCAAAATTGGCCATGCCCAAAGGATTTATAGCAACACATACTTATATAGTAATACTTTTCTTGATTTAAAATAAGGGTTTCTAATTTTAAATGGTGATGCATGCCTATTTGGTGATGCACTTACCACTTTAGAAATTAGGGTTAGGGGGGACCAGAAGTTAAATCATGATGCCAACTTATCTAGTCACACATGTTTTTATTTAAAATTTGAATATAGTGACAATAGTGTAGATAGCGATGATATTGTGATTTTTGAGCTAGAAATTTAAAATAATGTTAAATTTTGATGATTTCTTGATGTCATGCACTTCATGGGTGCAAGAGGTCTTCCCCACCATTAATGTTGTGGTATCACAAGCCCACTATCTTGGAGAGATTAGGTGATCTATCACTATTGTGCTAAGATCACCTAGGAGAGATCGGTATGTGGTACCTATGATTCAGACATATCTAGAGATGATGATGTATTTGTGCAAGAGATGGCATAGTGATACCTAATCCTTGCACCTTTTGATAGGTGAGGTAACAGTTACTTTGGAGGATGTTTGGTGCATACTACATTTGTTGATTCATGGTGATCGTGTGATTTATGATGTTGATGTTAGATTTGATGAATGCCTTGAGGTGATGGAGATGGATTAGATTGTATTGGTTACATCATATATTGACTTGGATTCATAAAAAAAGTCATGTTTTGACCTATAGATTGATCATTACAACCATCATTTCAAGCTTGGTGGCTCTAGATGGATGTACTAGAGGATTTAGCTTAGGATAAGGCTTGGCGTGACATCAAATGCTGCATAGGAGGACACTCTTTGTGTGGGGTCCCATGATGCTAACCTCCTTATATCATGATTTGCATGATTTTCTCTATTGCAATGGGCATGCCGTTGGTGTAGGGGTAACTCTGCCACACATTTGGGCATGGGAGTACATTACCATGCTTCAGTAAATTGTTCAGATGGTAGCATGGAGCCAGATGATCCCATCATTTGGAGATATAGTGGTGCTATCACTCTCAGGTACACTAGAAAGACTGGGCTCCCATATTAGAGATAGGTTCTAAATGATATGACAGTTTTACACTTGTTCCCATGGCTATAGATGTCGCCATGGTTTGATGACATTCAAAAATTATATTTTTCCAAATAGACCTAATATATGTAGGGTCTAGAGCACCACATTATTGAGAGGTATCTGCTAGATAGGGTAGCACGGTAGTTTGGAGATGCACATGATAGACCTGATGATGCCTATAGGGAAATTTTTGTGAGATCAGCTAGAGAGATTCCCACATGGGGATTGACCATCCATACTATAGAGGTCATGGAGAGCTTTAGATAGTTGGTGACCCATCCTTGGGAATATGATTAGGGACAGGTGATAGCCTAGACTAGGGCAACATATGATGCATGGTTTTTTCCTCCCAAATGTTTGACAGATCTAGTAGGTGTTCCTCCTAGAGGGAGACCTAGAGGTAGAGGAGTAAGGAGAGGAAGGGGATAAGGAAGCTAGGATGACAAAGATGGATAGGTTTCAGGGGTTCCTCTATTTATACAATAGCCACAAGTACAACCACAAATATAGCCTTAGGTACAACCATAGGTATAGTTGCATCCAGGACCACCACCACCACTAGATGCATGGGATGCTCAGATACAACAACTACAATAGTAAGTGTAGATATTGGTTGGTGAACAAGATCAAGCCCATCAACAAGTTTTGGTCATTATTGCTAAGCGAGACCAGGCTCAATAGCAGGTGGTTGCAATTACATCCAAGAGGGATCAGGCATTGCAGAGAGTACAACCTATTACTAGAGAGAGATCAAGAGGTGGCCCATCACCAACAAATTGAGACCATTATGGCATCGACGCATGGTCAGATGGTGTCAACATGTTTATATCGAGAGGCCATTATAGAGGCTACATATTATAGTCAACATTATCATCAGGATGCTCCAATGGCTTTGAGACAACCAAATTTTTCATAGTGTAGTGACACATGACCCCGAGCAGAGGATCAGCCTAAGAGGCAAGCTAGAGAGGGTAGTAGACACTAGGGCTAGCTTTTGGATGTATAGGAACTTTTTTATTTTTCCCCATTCTTTATCATTGATATTCATTCATGGGATCATTTTTGATAGCCTCATGGATATTGTACTTTTGATTGATGTTCATGCACTAATGCAGATTTTGTATCATGACACTCATTTTTAGATATTTATATGATACATATATGGATGATTCATGATGTGATGTGTTCACTTTATTTCATGTATGGATGCACTTTATTTATGCCTATGTGATATGTCATCATGATTTGGATGGATGCAATGTTATGTTATTTTTCATTATCTTTTCATGATATGATATGGATGGATGATTATGATATGCAAATGTTATGAATACAAATGATATGGATGCATTTATTTTTATATTTTCAATGCCATTTTATGATGAGATGTATGCATATGTATGTATGGATGAAAATTCCTATGCAATGATTTAAGAAGCTTAGAATAAAAAATCTGAAATGATTATACAAAATGTATGATGTGAAATGATCATGAGATGGATGTTATGATTATGTTGATGGGTGTTTTATGCTATGATTATGAAATGTGTGTATGTTGATGGCTTGTAGATGTAGGGTGGATGCATTGATGATGTTTTTTTTTACTATCATGATACCTAGTTAGCATGGAGAGAAGATAGAAGAATAAATAATGAATAGCCATTGATTGTAATGATTGCTTCAAAAGATCTGACAAGTCCATGATCCATCGAGAATTTATTAGAGATGGTGATGAGACAATGCAAAATGTGGGATGAAATACAAGATGAGATGCTCACATTTCATGATTGGTATTTTCCATCATTCCTAATTGTCTAATATAACACATAGACATGATGCATCAAGGTATTGATAGCTAGGATGACATTATAACTGATGAAATGGAATTTTACTCGACAAACAAAAAAGATAGTTCTTGTTCACATCTTGACATATGGAAACATCGTTGGAATGTAAGTTAAAATTTTAGAATATATTGGATCAAAGCATATGAAATAGTCAACAACATACCCTAAATGACCTTCCTACACACAATTAAGCAAGTATGTGCCAAGATTATTTTACAAGAATAGCCAAAAGCACAAAAATCAAAGATAATGATCTATTCCCTATTCCTTTCTAAATAATTTTTATATAGAAATCATCGAGAGGTCATCAGAATGCGTCATTAAGATAAATCATAAGAAAATATCAAAGAAAAATAGTCAGTGATATCTATATCTCTTTCCTAGTTTAAGTTTAGTTAAAGTGATTTTTGATATTGATGTCCATTGTAGGAAGGATAGATCCTAGGACATGTTGATTAGAGGGTTGTTTGATGTTGGGATGAAGATGTTAAGATGAACCATTGATATAAAATTTACTAATGCATTTCCTTATGATTTAGACTTTAAATTTTTACTTTTGGGTTTGCACTATAGAAGTTGCTACATTTGTTTTCTATTTGTTTCACCAAAGGGTGAAGGTGACGATCAATTTATTATGGATGAAAGTTTATTGTGAGTGAAATGGGATGGATGGATTTTGGATTGTATATAATATTTCAATTTTTTTGGTATTTTGAAGATGTTTTGAGGTTTTTTTTATCTTTTCCAAAGTTTATATGGATTTTTTTGGGTGTTTCAGTTTTTCTGAGGTTGTTTAGGGTTTTCGAGATATTTGATGCTTTTTAGGTCTTTCTGAATTTTCTATTGTTTTTGTGTTTCCAAGATATTTGGATGTTTAGAGATTTTGAAGATTATTAATATGTTTTTGGGATTTTTTGTGAGAGTTTTCAAATTTTGACCAAGAATCTAACCTAAAGACCTATCCTAGGGGCCTTGGGGGTTGGTCAAAGGTAAGCCTTTCCTATGTTTTACATGTAGAGACAACGTAGTTTGACTGACTCGACCCATTTACAAGATGAAGATATGAACTAATGAAAGACGATAGTTTATTATGATGGACTCCTAAAGGACTGAACTAGGGTGTCTCGAGGGAACATCAATGATGGCCTTGCCTATGTTCAAGCTCAAAGAGTCATAGTTTGATAGGACTCTATTTTTTGGATTTTTGATTTTCAAGCTTTTTAGGGATTTTGATGTTTTCTAGATGTTTTGGATTTTTCCTTTGCAATTTTCTGAATGTTTTGGATTTTTTGGAGATAATATTCTATGATTTTTTTTGGTGTTTTCTAAAGATATTTCAAGGAAAATGACACCTAGATCATGATGTCAATGTCACGTTGTGAGATATAAGACATGGATCAAGAGTTATTTGAAAAAACGAGTGAAATAACCTACCCCTAGTGTTTAGAAAATCTTCATAATGCAATGGAAAACCAAGATAGATAATGTATCTGTGAAGAATTTGATAAAGTTTTATCATGCTAGATATGGGCTATGGGACTTCATGAGATAAAGTGGTAAAGATACTATCAAGAGTTTTCCATTAGTAGGGTTAAGTATACGTTGAATCATTGTCAAGATCAACATAAAATAGAATATCTAGATAAATTTTGGATTGGATGGATGGATGGAAAATTATATTTATCATGACAAGGATGAGATGCTTTTGTTTAAGAAGGATCATATAGATGCTTGATTCTACTCATGATGTGTATTTGCTAGGGTTTCATCATAGTACTTGCTCAAAGTGCCACTATAGTGGTTTTCACTAGAGGATGATTTTTATCTTTATTGTTTTCAATCCTTTTTCAATTTTTTTTGGATTTTTATCATTTTTTTATTTTATTTTTATTTTTTTGATTTTTTTAGATTTTTTGGAAATGTTTGGCTCATGTTGAACCACTTGCTGGTACTAATGTGGAGTCCACTATCATAATATTCCAATGATATCCTACTTGAATAATTTTCTTTTCTAAGATGTGAGCACTTGAATGAAACCTTGAAGAACTATGATCTTCCTTGAGAGTACCAGAGTTAACCTTGTCTATGTGCACACATCACAATTGGGTTCCTTTAGAATCCTTATGATGAAGAGTAGTTTCCAACACACGGTCAATGTGAGAATTGGATATCATAAATGGAATAGATGGTGATATGTATGGAGAAATATGAGATGGATTGGTCAATAGTTTGGAACCTTTTACTTTCCAAACTTGGGATGATGAGCGATGATGGATGGGGATGGGGGTTTTCATGGAATTAGGAACAACCAATGGATATAATTTGTTCCTTTCTTGAGGAGCCCAATTTTGTATTTGAGGATGCTTTTGATGGACACATTTCCCTTTTGATTTTACCCCATAGTTTCTATGATTAATGGAGTTTTTGAGGGATGATTTTCTTTACTTTTCTTTTGTATCCATTTGTAATTGATTTGTCCTTTTTGATTTACTACTTTGTTTTCTTTGATTATCTTCCTCTTTCTTTGATATGAATTTTTCTTTTAATGTTGGTCCCAATTTGTGTATGAGATGATGGGTGAATTTCAACTCAATATATAGCTAGTAATAGTGTTGGCAATATTTTCATCATAAGGATACTTCATGCCCCATATGTTGATGCTTGTTGTAGAAAAAATTTCCCTTGATGTTGTGAAGGTTTTATAAATGCCTTATCCTTTTCTCTAATAATGTATCCTCTGATTTATAGCCACTAAATATGACTTTTCATGAACACATGATATTCCTATGGGTTCTTATTCTTCAGGAATATGACCTATTTTCTCTTATTCTATGACATCGTTATCTATTGATACTATTTCAAGAGATGTTAGTGTTGATTCAAAAGATGTCGATGATGCAAAATCATGGTAAGAATCAATAATTTCAATTAATAATTACTCATGAACTATTTTCTTTGATTCTATGACATCATTCTTTGGTTTTACTGCTTCAAAAGATGTCTATGTTGACTCAAAAGATGTTGATGATGCACAATCACTGTAGGAATCAAGAATCTCAACCGTTGCTTGCTCTTGTGTAGGAATATCAAGAGTGGAAGATTCATGTTTTGGATGAAGAATGTCTATGTGTCCATTAGAAAGAAACATCTCAGGAGTGATATCAAGGACATCTTTGGAGTTTAAAATGGTTTGGAAGATGTCCCTTAGCTCTTGATGAAACTATTGGGATAGGGGTTCTTGATCCTAACTTGATTCAGAATAAATTTCATTATCCTCAAGAATCTCTTCTTGACATGATCCTTGGGTGGATGATAGATCATCAGTAAAAGACTCTTCACAACATTTGGTAGGTATGGGTGCAACAAAGGATATTTTTGGCTCATTTGGAAATTCTTCAACATGTCCAATCATTGAGTCACAGATGGGAGAAATATCACAATCTGATATCCACTTGATGTCATTACGATATAAAATAGTGGTAAGCACTATTGATGGTTTTGGACTTTTTTTTTAAAATAGTATCTTGATGTGTGTATGATTCCTCATAAATAGAATAAACATGTCCCAATGTGGTATCCTAGGTATTGTTTGAAGTTGATTCCTTTATCAAATCTTTTTTTTTTCCAATGATCAGGCATAGGGTTCGTGTAATTTTTCATATTTTCATTCCCAAATTTTTGATTGACCTCAATGTCTCTTTATTCAATAAGATCTTCTATGAGATGTTTGATCCTAAAACAATTATATGTGTTATGACCTTTGTATTAGTGAAATTCACAAAATCGATCTTCTCTATAGCTATGAGGTTTGATTTGTGGCTCTTGATAGTTTGAGAAATTTGGAAGTGTGATAAGATTAGACTGAATCAACCTCTTTAACACATCTTCCATAGGCTCCCCTAAGGGAGAAAATTTTCATTTTAGAGCACTATTTTTTTTGGGTCCATGTTGACTATTTATGGTTTGGATGTTTTATTTTCTTGGAGTAGTTAAGACTACCTTTGTATTAACAAAACCATCACTAGTAACATTCTTGTTCCTAGACCAACAACGAGATTTGTTGTTAGAATTAGTGGATGGGTGGTTCTCTCTATATACTTGTGTGTTTCCCTATGAATTTAGGGCTCTCTCAATGTTGAGGGCCCTAGGGACAAGATCATCATAAGTGGTGATACATTGAATGGTAAAATGGAAGGATAGATCTAGATCAACATTTTCTATGATAATGCCCACTTGTTGTTCATCGAGAAGTGGCCACTTGGTTTTACTAGCTCTTTTTCTCCACCACTGCAACAAACCGTTCAAAGTTTCTCCTTTATTTTGTTTAAGAGTATACAACTCTTCTAAGCTTACATCCAGGTCAAGATTTAAGGAGAAGTGATCTATGAATTTATCAGTGATTTCTTGGAAATTTTTAATACCTAGAGGCAATTGAGAAAACCAGTCCATGGTAGGGCCTATTAAACATCATGGGAAGAGGCACATTAAGTAGTAATCATTGTAGGCAACCTCCATACACATGACATTGAATTATTTCATGTGGTCTATAAGATTTCCTCTCCCTTTTTATTTATCAAATTTTTGGATTCCAAAGCTAGAAGGGAATGGTACCATTGTAATGTTTTGATCAAATGGATAAGGACACAAGTTTTGTGTATGGAGCTTCTTTGTCTTTCCCATTTGAAGGTCTTGCATTTCTTTTGACAATGCCTTAATTTGTGATGCTAGATCATCTTGTGGGTTTTGTGGGAGAACATATTTTGCATATTTAGGAATGGTAGATTGAGCGTATGTGGGATTTTGAAATGATGAGGTGTTGTATGGTGTATATGACAATGTAGGATAATGTGAAGATTGTGCAGGTATATATTTTCCTAATGTGTTTGGATTGATCATGGTCTATTGAGGGTTATAGTAGGAACCTTGTTGTTGTGAGATAAATTGATATTATTGGGCATACTATTGGGCTTATTGTGCCACTATAGTTTCTTCTTCTTATTCTTCTTGTACTACTAAGGCAGTTTGTTGTGCTTGGTGTTTTTGTTGTGCTACTAAGGAAACTTGCTGTACTTCTTATTGTTGTTGTGCTGCTAAGATTGCTTTTTTTTGTTGCTATTGTTTTTTTGCTACTAAGGTTTATTAATTTTGTTTTTGTGTTACCAAGGCTACTTGATGTTGTTGTGCTACTAAGGTTGATTAATGTTGTTTTTGTGTTACCAAGGCTGCTTGATGTTGTTGTTGTGCTACTAAGGCTACTTGATGTTGTTGCTATGCCACTAAGGCTGATTCATGTTGTTGTTGTGCTACTAAGGTGGCTTCATGTTGTTGCTACTAATGAATTGCTTGTTGGTAAGCATGTTGTGCTTGTTGTGATCAATTAGTGGTTGGGATATTTGTGATGGATTATGGGTGTTGATGCTTTGTGCTGGTTGTGGATTGTTAATGAGAGGTTGAGGGTTCCCTTGGTTTTTCATTCCATTCAAGATAGTGGATTGAGGTGGAGGAATGTAAGTTTGAGGTCCCAATTGATTTTACATGGTAAAGGGGACCATGGGAAATGATGGGGAAGATGCCATTAGATTTTTCAATGGTAATGAAATAGTAGGACCTCGATTCCATTGATTAAAAAGGTTCCCTTGTTGTATTTGAGGTGTGACCAATGTATTACCTTGGGTGATGGGATTCCTAACCAAGGTGTTTTTATTTTTATTTTTTGTTGATGATAGATTGGTTTAATGTGGATGGTGGATTGACTTGAGTAGCTTTGGTAACCACTTGTTTTGATGTGTTGATGGGGTTGCTAGAACCACTTGTCAATGGTTGAGTTTGCATGAGAGTGTTAACTTACCCTTGTTTTCCCACTTGAGGTACTTGGTTCACATTACCTTATGTAATGTTAGGAAAAATTGGGGTATTTGTGGTGATGGATGAAGATGGTGGCACCCAAAATTTTGAGGTTGTCATGACATCATGGAATGTAAGTGGTCTACCAAAGGTTGGTATCCAACTTGTGTTGATAGTTAATGGAATGGTCGTGTTGTGAATACCCACAGTTGTATTTGTTCCTAGATATGAAGTGAGACCAAGGTTGGTTCCTAGCCAAGTTGCAGGACTAGATTTTAAGGGTTGATTTTGTATAAGGGATGGAGTTGGTTGATTCATAGAGGAAGTAAAACCTTGTGTCAATGATTGTGCAAAAAAGATGGAACAATTGGAGCCACATTTTCTAAGGCTTGATTTCCCATGATTTCTTCCATAGTAAGTCCAAATGGGTTGTTTGTGATGTATTTTATCTCATATGGACCCAATGGATCTCATGGTTGTTGTGAGGGGGTTAGAATAACTCATTGGATGGAATTCTTGTGAGTTTGGATCACTTATGGTGGATGAGACTTTGGTTTCTTCCATGATTCTCTTGTGTTGTGATCTTGTTGTAACCAAAGATTGTGGATCACCTATGGGAGAGTTTTGATGAGATTTGTAATGTTTGAACTCTCTATTTTACTCAAATCTAGGTAAAAGAGACACTCTAAGCCATTTTGAAACAATGGTGATAATGGAGGATGAAAATATGGGTGAGGTGGAGAGTGATCTTTGAAAACATTTTGGGAGAACAATTTTGACTTGATTTTAATGCTTTGATGTTGGGATAAAGGAGGTTTATGAACTTATAAATCTTTAGGGTAGACTTGTGACCTTCAATATGAGCTAGATCAAAATTTTTAACTTAGCTAAGTCCATGGAAAAGGATACATTTCACATAAAAAGTAGCTAGGTTAGCAGGTGGTGTGGATTGATTTGATGTTTAAGTCAAAAGGTGTTGGTGTTTTCAAAAATTTTGCAAATTTTGGGGAAGTGAAGGATGAAATTTGATGAAGGGGTGAGTGAGATGTTTGACCCAATGTTGACCTAGAGTGAACCTTCATTCTCCAAGACCAAAGTATTGAGAAACATGCTATACCTATAAAGTGATGAAACCATGAGAACTCAATGATTTTGGTAAAATAGGACTCAAATGATTTTGGAAATAGGACCCAATGCTTTTGACAATAAAACTCAATGACTTTGGATAATGCAACTCAATGATTTTAGACTCAATGTTTTGTAATATTTTTCTTATCTCAATTTTCTTGTTTTGGGGGAATAAAAGTTTGAACATACATCAATGTGGGGTGTTCATTTTTCAATTTATCTTTTCTTAAGTAAATTAATTTTACCTCAATTACTTGTCTTGGTTATGTTTCCAAACTAGATGTTTATGTCAAAAACATCTTAACTTTCACAATGTCCATTTCATGAAAATCATGAGGTTGAAGCCATAATTTCCTATGTTGTCTTTAGGAAAATATGGATTTGAGATAAAAGTCAATATATTTAGAAATTGCTAAGTATAAATCCTTAGGACAAGTAGTAATATCAATGCTAACTCAAGAAGTCCATATTTAAGCCAAAGTGTTTGAAATTTAGAGGATGATAGTGAATGTATATTTTTGCATCATTTTGAAACCAAGCAAAGTGTTAAACTGATTCAAAATCATTTACAATCCTAGGATAGAAATGGCCATATTTGTTGAGTCCCCACTAGGATCTCTCCAAACACTAGACCATGTGAATAGTTAGATATTTGGTGACACTGGCTCCCCCTTTCTTGGAAAACACTTCTCGGGACCACCAAAACTCAAAATCATTAAAATATGGAGATAAAAAGGAATTTTGTGTTTCCACAATTGAATAGTATATATGTGAGGCAGCTTCAGAACGATCATTCTTGCACCAACAAATAGTAGGGACTTTAATTTTTACACAAATTTGTTCTTAATCAAGGCACTCATTCAGGTGGCCACACAAGAGACAAGAATCAATTTCTTGTCTATAGGAGCACCTGTAATGCTGAGATTTCCTACAGTATTCAAATTTATATACCAGTTAGGAGTAGCTTGGCTTTAGCTCATTACCAGTTGGTCTGTTCCCTTGGGGTGATTACTTGTTCTGACCAAGGAAAGCCCTCTAAAGGTAAACAATAGCGAGGAAGTACATCTATAGTTCAATCATCTTAATTTTCATGAACAAAGAGAGAACACATGCTATGCCTTTTTCTCACACTTGAAGGGGGGTTCAATTTTAATCCAAATTGAAAGATTAAGTTTTCTTTTTAAATTTTAAGCCCAAAAAATAATGATAAGATGACGGTTCAATTTTAACCAACTTTTGAAAATGAATTTTAAGCCCAATTGAAAGCTAGTTGGTCCTAAGATTGTAAGTTTTAAAAGCCAATGGAAATTTAGTGGCCCTAAAACATAAAGTAAAGAAACATATAATGGATTATAATTTCCCAACAAGTGTCAAAACATTATTACAGTAACTAGACAACCAAGAAAAATTAAAAATTAAAAAATTTCAATTTTTTTAAGTTTTTTCTATGTTGGAGTAAATCATGTTTTTGGAGGCCTTCAAAGTGGAATTTAGGGTTGAAACTTGCGTTAGTCCCTAAAAATTAATTGTTGAAGGCACTACATTTTTAGGGACTAAATTATTCCTCTTGAAGAGCTTTCCAATGGTGCTAACGGATTCAAATTTTGACCATCGAGTAGAAAGTTATGACCCCAAAAAGTTGGGATAAATTATTTCCTAGTTTTTCTCCAAATCTCTAAAACCAATTAGTCTAACAAGTAAAAACAAGAAGTCAATGACATGTTAGTATTCAGATAAAGTCAAAAAATTAAAGCACATGCTGAAAAAAATAGTCATTAAACTTATTACCATAGTTGGGTGTCACTACACACAATAGCATCATGATTTAAACTTTGGGCATCACTCTAGCGAAAATAGGTGTCACTCTATAGCAAGAATAATAAGCATGATAGCATTATTATTTTGCTTGGTGTCACTGCTAACAGTAGTGTCACAGTTTGAAATTTGAAAGTGTTGGACTGGTGAAAAATGGGCGTTGTCATTTAAAATTTTCAATACCTCCAAATTAAATATCTGTCACCATATTTAAATCAACATTGGGCGTTAATTCAGTGTTGGGATTTCAAATTTCTAGTGCATAGCTAATTGGTGATGCTATTGAAATAGCATTGCTATTTGTAATTTGGGCATCACCAGGTTCTGCAAAACAACAAACAAACAAAATTTGAGCTAAAAATGGTTAACTTAATAGTTTTCCCTACTTCTAGCACTAGAATGTGAGACAAGGATATTAGTATTGGTTGAATTACACTTGAACCATGAAGAATCGAAGCATAATGGAGCCACTAATACTTGAATCTCAATAAGATCATTCAAATGAAATTGAAACTAAAAATTTATCAAAACCTAACATACTAAATTATAAAAGCTTTTTAAAAACATCTACTCTAATCCATCTAAAACTTATCCCATTGTGGAATTGGTGTCGTGTTGATGTGGAACAACAATCCTTTACCAATCTCGTGATCAGTGAGTCTATTTCAATCAATTCTATGGAAGGTAATTGATGAAACCATTGTGATTGATGTATGAAAACCTATTTTATGCTAAAATGAACATAATGCAAGCTAAGTTACCATGATCCTATGCTAAAAGTAATCTAATTATGCTATTGCTAAGCTAATCTAAGATAAAACTATGTCAATTGATGAAAACTCTAATCTATATGAAAGCTAAGATGGATGTATGGAATCCATTAATGGATGCTCTAAGCTATTACGCAATTAAAATGAGCCTAAAATACGCTAAAAAGTGAGTATATTGAGAGTATGTATGCAAGTGAATTCAATAGAATAACTTTTCATTCATAGATTGATCCATTTGTCTCCAAATAGTACCTATTTATAGGAGAGAAAATGAGGAATGAAGGGTTAAGATCAAAAGTCTTAATGAATGGATCAAGATGAAAGGGATGAGAGACATGGATCATGGATTCTCATCAATGGATGAGGATGCATGATAGGATTTAATGAAGGGCTCACACTTACCTCAAACAAACACACTTTTGACTTGCTCACACAGGTCAAAGGTAACTTGCTCAAAAGGTAAAAGGTTAACTTACTAAAGAAGCTAAGTGAGATGATTGGACGAGGGAGAATATTCCTTAGAATATTCCTTTTGGATGAGGAAAAAGGTAATTTTACAAATTAAAAAAAAGTTTTAATTGTGTAAAGGAGGAGATAAGGAATATTCCCCTTTGTTTAGAGGAAATTTAGTTTAATTTTTAATTAAACAAGGTTTAATTTACACAATTAGGGGATTAGAAGAATTAAAAGGATATTCATTAAATTTATTTATTTAATGAATGGGGAAAGGTGGGAATGATATTTAATTAAATGACTTAGGGTTATTTAATTAAATAAGATGACTTAGGGAATTAAATTAAATACTTTTATTTATTTAATTTAATGAGATGAAGTGTTAGTACGAAGAGAGATGAATTAACTTGATTAACTTAATTAGGCCAATAGATGAAAATGGTGCAATTAATTAATTATCTAGGCTACTTAAATCAATTAAATGAAAAGAGGATGGGTTAAATAGGAAATGATGTTAGTAAATCTATTTTGAATGCATGATATTGATTAGGACATTTTTTAGTGTTTACAAGTCCGATTAGGCTTAATTATGGGACACCTTTTTCAAAAATGCTTAGAATGATGAAAAATTATGATTGGGGCCTCGAAACTTAAGTGGGACTCATACACCCAAAGTGACGTATGAGTCCCATATCACTAAATCTGGGCCACACAACCTAAAAACACCTGAATTATGAATGGATGTTGGTTTATGTTAGGATTATCCTTAGAAAGATGTATTAATTAAGGCTTATAGATTCAAAATAAGGCCAAATAAGGCATAAAGAAGCCCAATTATTTAATGAAACCATAGATTAGTGTGAAAGTATTAGGATAAACTTTACAACACCCTAAATAAGCCATAATTAAGTCCATTTGGTTTACAAGGGTCCTAAACTTAATGTAAAGGTGTAAATAAATACACTTCACAACATTGAATTAAGGAAAAATTAGGTCAATTTAGCTTTAAAGGGCCCTAAATCCAATGTGAATGTGTAAAAAAAATTAAAACACTATATCAAGGTGATATAGGTCCATTTTAATGTTAACCATTCCAAAATCAAGTGTGAAAATGTAAACGATGATATTTTTTGACACTACAGGATTCAAGCAAGAATTCAAGTCAAGATCCATAGCATTAAATCAAAAGTCAAGTTCTAGATTCATGCTATCCATTTCACATAATTTTTTAGACTTTTGTTACAAGGGTTTGATGAGTTGCAACATAGAATATTGTTTGTTCATCATTCCTTCATGTTTTTCTATTTCATTTCAAGGTTTGATTACCAAAATGGGGTTTGACCAAGGAAAACCCTTATCCACTAAAAAAAAAACATTTTTATCTCCTTTGCATGTGTAGTTGCAAATCTAGGTGTTTTGAGGTTGAAGATCCTTTGAAGAAAAAGTTTCAATATTGAAGAAAGTTTTCAAGAAGTTGTCATCTCCATAAAAAGTCACCTACAAGGAAGAATTTAGAGTTTTAGACTCGTAGATCGAAAGGGAGAGAAGCTATAGAAGATCACTAGAGGATATTAGAGTTTTAGGTCAACTATGATAATATGACTAAATCACCACCTTAGGTGTATGAGTCTTAGCATAGCACTTTTTAGAGATTTCTTGTAGATCCTAGTTTACCAATTGTATATTTTTGATTCAACTCGGAACCCTAAACTGGGACTAAATTGCTCACAATTGTGTATGAGTCCCAGTGTGCACCAAAATTCATAATTTTAGCATTGTAGACCTTGTTTCAAGCATTTTAAGTTTTCCAAGTGCACCTTTATTTATCTCCAGTTCACTATTCCTATTTTGACTTTCATATTCTAGGTTACATAGCTAGATTTTCTTATCATTTTCATTTCCTTCTTTCTAAGCACTTTCTTAGTGGTGAACCCCCTTTGATTAATCACACCCAAGGAAACCATCCTAACCCTAACCAATTTTTCAATCAAGTCCATTGTTTGAGGGATCTTGAGTTCATTTAATGAACTAGAGGAAAATAGGGTCACCTAAGTTTTCCATCTCCTAAAAGGTGGGAACACCTTATTTTGTTTATTTCAAAACCATTCCAAAATTTATTTCAGTATTGAAAATCATCAGATCTATTGGAAAATTGTTTACATTTCTAAAGCATTGCATAATTTAGATGGATTATCTTTAATTTTTTGCATAATTTTAAAATGTTAGCATCTTTTCTTTCCAAATATGCTAAGAAAAATATCATTACCAAGAATGTTAGCCATTCCTCCAATATCTTTCCTAGTTATGAGAGTCTCTTAGTGCAAGAGAGTGAAAATGTTGACACATTCCTCAATTCTACATTCCATAATATCTTTCCTATTTATGAAAATATTTTAGTGAAATAGGATGTAAGCATAGACAATCATAACAAACATAGTTTCTCTTCTACCAATACCTCTCCTACTCATGATAGAGGTATTTTGGTGTTAGAAGATATACCCATTGAGATTCATGAAAATATTGAAAGCTCCTCTTCTAAAAGATCTCCTACTTGGAAAGATATTATGGAAAAATAGAATGAGATCATTGATACATTTCTTAACATCACTTTATCCAGTCTCCATTCATCTCCCACTCATGAGAATGTTTTAGTGAAAGAGGATGCAATCATATTTTTTTTTCTCCTAATATCTATCCTATTTGTGAAGAATATACTTTGGTGTTAGAATATACACCCATTGAGAGTCATGAGAGTATTTTTTCTCCCTCTCATAATATTTCCATCACTTGGGAACATATTATTAACAAAAGGATCCAATCATTGGTAAGCAATAAAATCATAGTTATTTTTCTCTTGATGCCTCCCATGCATGTGATGGAGTCATCTTACAAAATCTAACCATTTAGTTTGATGAACATCTTGTTTATTCCTCTCCTAAAAAATATCCTATTAGGGAAGATATTATGGTTAAATAAAATGACAACATTGACACATTTCTTTCAAATAGTAGTAATGGGGAATCATTAGATGAAGATGATAAGACTAAATTAGACTCCCCTTTGCTAAAGGATCATCACAATGAGGATAAATCTTTTGAGGTTATGAAATTTAGAGATCCCTTAAGTTCTCCTACAATTCCTCTAATTATTAGACCTTCCAAGTCATCTCCTAAGCCACTTATTACCATCTACCCACCCTCATATCAACCTCAAGTTCAAAATAAACCTGTGTTCATCATTGAACAACATAAAAATAAGCCATTATCCTAGGAGATATCATAAATTTGAAGGAGTTTATGGTGAACTCCTCAAACACCCCATGATCACCTACAAGATAAAATATTTTAACAAGGGAGAAATAGAAAAAATGTCATGCTATTATTAAGATGCAAGAATACCAAATTAAATATAACAAAGTACATATGAAGCCTTTCTTATATAGGAAAGGTGGTGAATAGGATTACACAAGATCATTACAAGTATCTTAATCATATCACATGAGACAACTAAGTAATAACAACCTCAATGCAAATATTAAATGCATGAGAGAATTATTAAATGCCTAGATGATTAAAAGTAAATAGTGAGACATGGCCCCATTATAACTAAATTATAGAAATGAAAAATAGGAAAATTAACTCCTAAGTAAACTTATAATAATGTGAATAGGTACTCACTAATAACTAGTTAGGAAATAACCCAATTCACACCAACACCTCCCATAAGTGCAACTTATGGAGTAGATTATTATGAAAATGTTGCAAACATGGGTCATGCCTAGGAGGGCATGTTAGGTACCCATGTACAAGTGCAATGGAAAGAAATATTTGACAACTAGAGAAGAGGAGAAAACCTAGTGGGAAAAAAATCCTCCCAAAGAGAGATGAAATGAAATAATATCCATCCACATAAAGGATGATAAGAGAGATTATACAACCTACCCATAATGAGATAACCTACTACAAAGAGAAGCACTATACGTACACTATGGAGTAACACTGGAATCCTCAGTCTGACAAGAAAGGAAATATACTTTTGTTTGTTAGAAAATATATTAGAGTCACTCAAGGACTCAAGTTAAAATCATGATAAAGAAACAATAGACCTGATAAGTGGTAGAACTCTAAAATATATGAAGCAGTAGTTGATTGACAAATGATCTAGAACTAAAATGAACTGTCGAGAAATGCAAACCTAATGCACACAAAATAGGAAATAGTAAATGCAATAATTAATGTTCACATCTACCTCCATGATAAGAAAAATGGCCTTAGGTTTGTGTAGAAGAAAAAAACAACTTTACAATGCCACTTGAATCACGAAAATCCAATAACTGAGCTAAAATTTATGAATTTTTTAAAAAAGCTGAATTTAGCTTGCAAGAAACAGTTTTTTCTAGCAAAAAAGTTTACTTCTGATTTTATTTTTGAAAACTCTATTCACTTTAAGTAGATAATAACAAAATCCCAAAAATATTTTGATGATAAGAACAAAACCCATAATTTTTTTTTGATCTAGCACGTAGAAGATGATAAAATAAATTTCTTTTGACCTTCAACTTGTAGAAAAATGACATGCAACACTTTTTGAAAATAAATTTACTTCAGATATACACAATATATGTAAAACATAAAAGATACCTAGATGAGATTTCAACCCTAGAGCTAAAAAACCTATAAATAATTTTTCTTAGAAATCAGTGGAAGTGGGATTTATGAAGCAAAAATGAAAATAACTCCAGTAAAAATGGCTTGCATCAAACACTTGCAGATTTGACAAAATATGTTAGATTTTGATGAAATGAAAGCTAATCTTAACTTTCTCTAACACCCTAGATTCAATGGCAAAGCTCTCAAGACCCCAACTTGTACCCAACAATAATTTCACACCAAGATTGGTCCCTTAGATATGTGAAGAAGTCTACAATAGTGAAGCTCTAATATCATGTAGGAGTTTATGGTGAATTCCTCAAGCACCCTAGGATCATCTATAAGAAAATATCTTCCACAAGAGAGAAATGGCATAAATATCATGTTGTCATTAAGATGCAAGAATTCCAAACTGAATATGGTAAAGTACATATGAAACCTTTCTTATATAGGCAAGGTGGTGAATATGATTACACAAGATCATGACAAGCACCTTAATCCTATCACATGAGACAACTAAGTCATGAAAACCTCAATGCAAATATTAAATGCATGAGAGAATTATTAAATTCCTAGATAACCAAAACTAAATAATGAGAGATGGCCCAATTATAGCTAACTTCTAGAAATGAAAACTAGGAAACTTAACGCCTAAGTAAACTTATAATAATGTGAATAGGTTCTCACTAATAACAAGTTAGGAATTAACCCCATTCACACCAACATAATTTTAAAAGGAAAATTGATAGTAACAATGTTTTAGAGTAATCAAGTTATAATACCTTTTCTCACACATACAATACAAGAAACAATAAGCAACCACAAACCACCCATATTTCATTACCATTGTTGCAACCTATTTTTCCTAGTGCTCCTTGTTTTCCTTTACATAGTGGAAAGGAGTATGATCTTGTTGAACAATTTACAAATATTCCTAGTAAGATATCATTATGGGATCTTATTTAAGCCTCCCATAATTAACATAGCATGCTTCAAGCAGCTTTACAACAAGTTTTCGTTCTTGCTAGTGCAAATCCAAATGACGTAGCAACCCTAATTCATGGAATGAATTTTGTTAACATAAACATTATTTTTCACCAAAGTGAGATACCTTCTTTGCAGATACAAAAACAACATGAAGCTTTATTCGTAATAGTTATCATTAATAAGAGTGGGATAAAGAGAACCCTTGTTGGCAATGGTTCAACCCTAAATGTGTGTAGCATAAATCTTTTGTATAGTCTTGGAATAAATAAGAGAAAGATTAAACATGATTCCTTGTCCATTTGTGGGTTTGATAACATAGGGAGACAACCACTTGGTCTGATCACATTACCTATTATAGTTGGAAAGGATACATTACAAACTCATGTCCATGTTATACCTCAAAATATTTCATATGATCTTCTTTTGGGTAGAGCATGGATTCATGAAATGAATGCAATGCATTCAAACCTTCATCATATAATGAAGTATGTCTATGACAATAAAGTGTACACAATCAAGATTGACCCTAAACCCAAAAAATTCTTGTACACTGAGAAAAACAAGGAAAGTCCTTTGAAAACATTGATAACAACTTCACAAGTGAAACCCATGCAAGAGGAACAAAAAGAGAACAATATTGAAAAAATCACAAAGTTATTAGAGGATGATTGGGCTTCCTCAAATTTTACACCTACATTCATGGGAGAATAAAATCTCGTAACAAAAGAGTTTGAAAATAGAAAAGAATGGTACTAGTGTCAACACAAATTTCAGAAGAGCCTTTGAAAGAACCCACTTCAACCAATTTAAAAGATACGACAACATACACAATAAACTTTGATGAAGTTGATCATGAACAAGCACTGAATCCAAAAGAAATGGAAAAGCTTTATGGAAGAGGTTACAAAATTTTGAAAACAATTGGTTATAGTAGAAAATGATGTGGTGCTAGAGAACAAGGTATGTGTATCCTTATAGAGCCTAACACACAAGAAACCACTATTTTTCTTGGTTATTGTCCCTCAAAAGAAATGAAAGAATAAAAAAATCCTTCACTCAATACCAAAACTATTACAAAATATTCTTCTATGACAACTTTAACCTTGGTGCATCTTGAACTGATATAAACAAATAGTGGTCTTGGTTATTCCCTCAAAAGAAACAAAGGAAAAGAAGAAATATTGGCTTAATATAAATGTAATCACACAAGACACTCCTAGGACATCTTCAAAAGCATGTCTTAGTGTACAGGAGGGGGACCAACCACACCAACACTCTAGATCACAGAGAGCCAAGAGTAGAAGGCTACCCTAGTCTACCTCAGGTTGGAAAAATTTCTTAGTACAAGGATAGAAAATGAGGGTATGTGCAGGATCATCATGGAAAAAATAGGCCCTTAAGTGGTAAAAAATTTAGAAAAACCAGAGTTAGGAAACTTGATGTTAAAATTTGAATAAGTTATCTATATTATTTCAAAAATATGTAAGAGTAGAATCTATAACAAATTGAATTTAGTTTCTAAACTACTAGGTTTGTTTAAAAAACAAAAAAATCTATTTAGTGAAAATTTGAAATTTCAATGCAGTGGTACTTAAATTTCAAGGAAAAAATAAGTAGGTGTCTATCGGACCACCCTAACCACAATAAAATGATAATATTTTTTTATAATATTTTAGATATAAGTAGAGGACTCATACCACTACATGATGCATTTTTTTTTTGTAATTTTTTCCATGTAAATAATTAATTATGGATTTTTTATTACAGCTTTTTAAAAAATATAAAAACTCGTATGTCTGACCACCTTAACTTGGTCAAAACTTAATGAAATTCAAATTTTCTTTTTTTAATCCTATAGTATGCAAATCATAGAATGTGATGCATGTTTTGGATTCAAAAAATGTGATACCATTTGAAAGCTATAAATGTTTTCAATCAACCTATCAATTAGAATTTTAGTCATAATTTGAATAGAAAATGAATAATAATTACTTATTAAATTCAAAATAAAGCATAATTTATATTGTTGGAAAGTTGAGAATCTCTTTTAAAAACCCTTTTTGTTTCATCAATTTTGGGTAAATTATTTTTCATCAACCACATACCCATCATATTGCCACTTTTTGGCCCATCATGATCCTATACATACCCATGAAGAGAACTCTCAAGTGCTTATGTCACTCTACTAACCTGAGAGTTTGGATGTGGCTAAATGTGCAAGTTTCTAGAATCCAAACTGTACCTCAAACAACTTTTCACTAAATGAAAATAGTGTGGGTCAGGGATGATAGCGTGGCACATTGGTGTCTCACTAGGGTGCTAGAATCCATATTGGAAAATAGTGTGAAAGTATAGTAAAAAGATATAAAAACCTACTAATGACTTAGTGGTTGAGGTCTACAATACTAACTAAAATGATAACTAATAGAATAACCATATTAACTAGAAAGATGATATAGAAGATGACAAGGATGAAGGTGATCAAGACTAACTCATGAGGAGTCTAGTTCACCAAAAATCTCCCCACGAATGTGTACCTACACACAAATGAGAGAGGAAAAATGTTGGGGATATATAGAGGTTTGTTGTAGTCAAACCCTCACTTTGGTGTTTCCACCTCCACAGATAGCTAAATAGATCAAGAGATAGAAATATGATAAAGGAAATAATGCTAGAATATAAATTGAATCAAATACTACAAGAGAAACAAAGCTACACAAATCCAACAATAAAGTAAACAAAAAGCATTTACACCCTCGACCAAAGGCACTCAAGGCCAATGAGAGAGGAATGTAAGGGCACAATAATGGTAGAGTTAACACAACCATAACAATGCCAAAATTACCCTCACTAGGCACCAAGTTGTAGCTTCTATGGAAAAAATGTGTGGGGTGTTGTGATGCCAATAGTGCAACAAGTAGAAAAAGTATGGAGTAATAATTGTGAAGCAAGATCAAGAAAGCATGTATAAACTTGAAGAAGATCAATTGATTGAGAAAGATAACCATTTTAAAGTGAGATGGGAGGGAAAGATCCTTTCAAAGGTTGGTAGAAAGGTGCAAGGACATTACATTTTGTCACCAATCGAGAAAGTAACACCTCTACAGATTCCAGAAGTAGGAATCTTGTTAGAATGGAAGTGCACCACACAGTCATCCATGTGTTGCACGTGTTTCCTTGAAACAAATTGCCCCACCAACACTAAAAAGAAGTTCCAAGTGGATATATTATAGAAGGTGATCTAAAATTACTTAGTCAGATAATTTGATTCTTCTAAGATGGAGGATGTAAAAGGGGAATTTGTGAGAGGGGTACAAATTCACACTTATAGATTTTTCACCCACTTTAGAAAACATGAGTGTCAATGAATTTTTGTTAAAGTAGATCAAAAGAGTTTAGAAATGTATACCTAAACCATTGAGGAAGCAGATGGAAATCTAGTAAACTCGAAAGCACAAGGTAGGAAAATAACTCCATAGGTACTCTCTCCCAAGGAGGTTCGAACAAAGTGCACTAAAAGCTCACATACCAATGATGGACAAATCCTATAGGATGCAAGTGATTTGTAGGTCCTCAAACCTAAAAAGAAGGAACCCTTAGGTATTCTCTTCTAAAGGAATCCCAATGTGAGGGGACTCCATAGAGTCGGATTGGAAAGCAGTTCCACAAGTGCACCTGTAAAGAAACATGTTAATCTACAAACAAAACATGTTAGACAACAAAAAATAGCCGTGCAATAAAGAAAGTAGATAGTCACATACACATTCAAAAATCAAAATAAGAGCTTTCAAAGGGGTCCCTCAGGAACCCTTCAAAAGAAAAGGGGTCCACTCAAGGTACTCAATGTTTGAAAGTGTAAGAGTGTTTTCATAAATCAATTCAACATCAAGGAATCCTTTTGAAGATGTTCACTTCATCAAGGAATTCAAAAGGAAGAAGGTACCATTGCAAGGGGAAGGTTAGAACTTTTCCCATAGGAGAAGGTGTTCCCTCCTCAAAGGAAAGTTTTTCAAATTTTTTCTTTATTAACCCATGATGAAGGAAAAATATTTTGTTAGGGATCCTTGTTGAGGAATGAAATTTTTGAACAATATTTTGAAAAGATTTTCAAAAAAATATTCATTGGCCACCAAATGAATTTTTGGAAAATTGAAGCAACATGATAGCCACCCCCTTAGGATGGTGAGTGTCAAACACAAAGGCATGTGGCATCTTAATGAGAGAAAATAAAGAATGAAAAAGTGATGTTGTGGCTCGTAAAGCACAACAAGATGCAATCTTAGTAATGTTGTTGCACACACGAGGGAGAACAAATGAGCACCACAATATCATGAAACAAGCATGAAATATGAGACAGAAAATATGAAAGAAGAAACAATAACATTACGAATGAGGGACATAAGGGTGATATGATATTTTGGGATCAGAGATACTCATAAATATAGATAAATAAGCATATTAATATATAAAAGAACTATCATCAACCCCCTACTATATTAGACCACATGAAGAAATGAATGCAAAGACAAAATAAGAATAAAAAAATGGGTCAACATGGAAGGGAAGCATAAATGCTCCCAACACTTTGCATCATCCTCAATTGTCAAAAATCAATACACAATAAAGGAAGAATGATGTAGCAAATAGGGGAAGTTTAATGACACATAAATAATCTTGTATCCAAACACCTACGAGGGTGACGAGGGCAATTTAGGAACACATAACACAAGCATGGGGTAACAAAAACACACACACAATTTACTCTACAAATAAAGAAGAGGCACCGCCTAGTCCTCATCAACCAAGAGTTTGTTGTTCTCCCAATCTAGATCATCATAAGAGGATGGTAGATGATCCTACAAGGGAAAAATATCAAGGAGGGAACCCTCTAACCCTCCTGCAACAAGAGCCAAGTAAGAAGGCCCTTCGAGGTCTTCTCCACTCACTTCTTGTGGGGTGAATGTTGGTGACTTCATGAAGATCATTGAAAGGGATAGGACCTCATCCAAAAAAATAAACATGCACTTCACATGAGTGTCATGTGTTAACTCAATGGGTGAGGGAGGCGGAACTCAAGATCCACTTCTAGGTTCACTAAATGATTTGGGAGTACTGAAAAAATCTAAGGATGTTGGTGTTCTTTTTTCACTACAATGATACAAGGTAATACATAACCACCCTCCAAAGAAGGTGAGCCCTTCTTCCAACCCCAATTTCTAGCTAGGTCTTCCTCCATATTCTACTTCATCAGAGGATGTGAGATCCCAATAGATGAAGTAGAAGGAATGGAGGAAGAGGAGAAAAGCATGGTAGACACCACAAAGTTATTTGGCATGTCCACATGTTTTGAGAATGGTAGGATGTCTAGGAGGGACATCAGAAGTGGTAGCTCAACTAAAGGAGCAATAAAAACTTACAACCTCTTTAGGTGAGGATAATTTATGCTCACAAAAGGAGCTAGAAGTAGAACTAAATATGAAGGAACTAGAGCAGAGGGGACAAGAGAGGAGGATACAATAGAAGATGTTGAGGCAAGGGTTGTTGACTACTCTTCCTTCCTCTATAGGGTGGCCTACTCAGTAGCCAAAGCCTTTCTCTAACACTTGTGCTCACACGCAAGGTGGTTCCTATGACTTCGAAAGTTAGAGGCTAGAGGTTGAGATGAAATGGAAGAATCTTGTTTGAGCATCAAAGTATCCATTGTAGCCATTTTTGATGGAGGGAGGGACTCCTAGATGTGAACAATATGGATAGGTTGAGAGGATGATGGAATAACAATGGGGGGAGTTGGATCCATTGCCTCAATGACAGGCCTCTTCCCATTAATTTCATTAGAGGAAGGAATAGTAGGAGGGTGTAGAGGCTGATACATAGAGGACTCTCCATAGGGACCCTTCTCCTTACAATATTGAAGAGGCTAAGGTAACATGGGTAAGATGAGAAGTGTAAATGTTGGATGCTTGGGCTTTCACTAGTAGACACCACTAAGTTCTCTAGCAAATTCCTAGGAGTAGATAACAATGGAACCACATTAGGGCAAGAGGAAGTGATAGGTGAAATGATAGAAGAAGAAGAGGAAGGTACCTGGGCACACTTCTCTTCTTCCATTTTCTGATCCAAGGTGGCTTCAAACTCCACCTTGAGGCAAGCCCTATATGAAATGGCAATGGGAGAAGGAGGGTATCTCACCTTAGGCATTATTCCCCCATCTTGTACTTTACATAGGTTTGGTACAATAGGCTCATCCTAGGAGGAAGCAAACCAATAGGTGTAGACAAAAAGTGATCTAGTGAGTATCCCCCATGTGCAATCTATGGTTTATAGTTGGTGTCATGGACTACATGCACCGTACCCTCATGGGAAAAATTTAGACACTTATGAAGTTCTACCAAGGAAAAAGATTTCATAGCAACCCACCAAGGGATACCTAATTTCACTTTGAAGAGCTCACATCTTGGGATGATGTCAAAAGTACATTTATGAATATAGGTCCAACTAAGATTCATAAGGTGATGCAACCAATGGGAGATATAGGAATCCTGTCGTTTGTAAGGATATGATCCTAGATTCATCATACCCATATTTGTGTAAAAAATTAATCAGCTTAATGTCCTTAGTGATGACATTCACCTAACATGTTGGATCAACAAGGAAACCTATTACAATATTCCTATTAATTCATGTGGGAATGTATAAATGAGATAGTTCTCTATTGTAATTAATTGAAAAGTCCTACGAGGTGAAAGTTATGTCAGGTGATCCACTCGCAGGTTGCATAGATGGGATGGTTAGATGTAAAAAGGATGCCATTTCTTCACACACTAATAGAACTTTCATAGATCCCCTAAGGGTTTTGCAACTAGATGGTGACCCACTTAAGGTTTTGTTTTGTGATGCTTATGGAACCTTCTAGCTACACCACTAGGGGTCATAGGTTGGGTTGCAGGAACAGGAACCTCACAACACTCACACCCACAACACTCCTAGGATATGAGAAAAGGGTCTTCCAATGCTACCAAATGAAACCAAAATGGTTCATGTCAGGTTTTCCAAAATGTAGAGGGGGAGCAAGCACACAAAGACTCTAGGTCATGGAGATCCAAGAAGAAAGGCTTCCATAGTCTACCTCAAGTTGGAAAAATGTATTAGGTCAAGGATAGAGAATGAAGAGCACTCTTAAGTATTTTTGTCACTCTACTAATCCAAGATTTTTGATGGGGCTAAATGATTAGGTTTCTAGAACCCAAACTATACCTCAAAAAACTCTTTGTCAGAGGATGCAATAGTGCAAATCAAGGATGACAACGCAATGTGTTCGCATCTCATAGGGGTGCTAGCATCTATATAGCCAAAAAGTGAAAAATTATAGTAAAACATATAAAAACCTACTAATGACTTAGAGGTTGAGATCTAAAGTACTAAATGAAATGATAACTAACAGAATAACTAAAACAATTAGAAAGATGATATAAAAGATAACAAGGATGAAGGTGATGAATACTAACTCATGCGGAGTCCAGTTCACCAACAAGCTCCACTTGAACACATACCTACACACAACCAAGAGAGGAAAAATGTTGGGGTTTTATATGGGTTTTTCGTAGTCAAACCCTCACTTTGGTGTTTCCACCTCCATACATAGCCAGATAGATTAAGAGATAGAAATATGTTAAAGGAAATAATGCTAGAATGGAAATGGAATTAAATACTACAAGAGACACAAAGCTACACAAATCCAACAACAAGGTAAAAAAAAAGGTTTACTACCCTCGACCAAAGGAACTCAAGGTCAATGAGAGAGGAATGCAAGTCCACAACAATGGTAGAGTCAAAGTATCTACAAGAATACTTAAAGAAGCCTAACTAGCCACCAAGCTATAGCTTTTGTGGTAAAAATGTGTGGGGTTTTGTGATGTTGGAGTTGTGATACCAATAGTGCAACAAGTAGCAAAAGTATGGAGTGATAATTGTAAAGAGAGATCAAGAAATCATGTAGAAACATGAATAAGATGGATTGATTGATAAATATAACCATTTGAAGGTGAAATGTGATGGAAAGAGTTGTTCAAAGGTTGGTAGAAAGGAAAAAGGGAATTACATTTCATCTCAGAAAGGTGCTAGGGTGTTATGTTTCATCTCCAATGGAGAATGTAACACCTCAAGAGATTCCAGTGGAAATAATCCTATCAAGATGGTAGTGTTTCACGTAGACGTTTGTGCACCATGTTGACATCCCTGACATAAATTCCCCCACCAACACTAAAAACAAGTGCCAAGTGGATGGATTGTAGATACGTGATGTGGAATTACTTATTCCTATTTGATTCTTCTAAGGTTGAGGATGTAAAAGGGAAATTTTCAAGAGGGGTACGAATTCTCTCGTATACAATTAGTAATGATTGAGGTTTAGCATATTTTACACCCTCTCTTAAGGCAGAGAATATGATAATGTAAAGAGTCATGTGTATGTATGACACCTTGTAGTAAGAAAGAGATATCTTTGTAACAAAAAAAGGAACATATTCTACCATTGATCAAGAGAGTACCTTGTTGAAGCTTCTCCAAGCTCTTTGGATATCTCTCCCTCCAAGAACATGAAATAAATTTTATAACCAAAGTTCATTTTGTGCATATCATTGAGTAATAAAATCCTACTAATGAATGTAAGGCTTTGAGTAATAAAATTCAACATCTTAAGGATTGTGGTGCTCTTCCTTGTGTTGATGCACCTATTTCTTCTAATTGATATTTATTTTCA
>VDFB02000013.1:52311488-52337751 GCA_007258455.2 Sequoia sempervirens
TTTAATTTTTGGTGGCATCGCTATATAGTGATGCCCAAACTAAAATTGGTGATGCCCAAAGGATTTATAGTGATGATTTTCTTGTTTTAAAATAAGGTTTTTTTATTTTAAATGGTGATGCATGCTTATTTGGTGTTGCACTTGTTGATTTAGAAATTAGGGTTTGGGAAGACTAGAAGTTAATCATGATGCCAATTTATCTATTCACACATTTTTTTATTTAAAATTTGAATATAGTGACAATAGTGTAGATAGTGACGCTATTGTAATTTTTGAGCTAGAAATTTAAAATAAAGTCAAATTTTGATGATTTCTTGATGTCGTGCACTTCATGGGTGCAAGAGGTTTTCCCACCATTAATGTCGAGGGATCACAAGCCCACTAGCTTGGAGAGATTAGGTGATCTATCAGAGTTGTGCCAGGAGCACCTGGGAGAGATTGGTATGTGGTATGTTGCTTATGAACTTGTGATTCAGAAACATCTAGAGATGATGATGGATTTGTTCAAGAGATGGCACATCGAAACCTCGTCCTTCCACATTTTGATAGGTGAGGTGAAAATTGCTTTGGAGGATGTTTGGTGCATACCGCATTTTTTGATTCATGGTGATCATGTGATTTATGATGTTGATGCCAAATTTGACTCTTTCCTTGAGGTGATCGAGATGGATCAAATTGTATTGGTTACATCATAGATTGACTTGGATTCATACAAAATTCATGTGTTGACCATTAGATTGATTATTACAACCATCATTTCAAGCTTGGTGGCTCTAGATAGACGTAGTAGAGGATTTATCCTAGGATGGGGCTTGGCATGACATCAGATGTTGCAGAGGAGGACACTAATTGCATGGGGTCTTCTGATGCTAGCCTCCTTATATCATGATTTGCATGATTTTTTCTACTGCAATGGGTGTTCCAATGGTGTAGGGGTGACTCTGCTACACATTTGGGCATGGGAGCACGTTGCCATGCTTCAATTGATTGTTCAGAAGGTAGCATGGAGCCAGATGATCCCATCATTTGGAGATATAGAGGTGCTATCACTCTTAGGCACACTGGAAAGATTGGGCTCTCATATTAGAGACAGTTTATAGATGATATGACATTTTTCCACTAGTGCCCATGGCTACAGACGTTGCCTTGGTTTGATGAAATTCAAGAGTTATATTTTTCTAGACAAACTTGATATATGAAGGGTCAAGAGCACCACATTATTGAGAGGTATTTTATAGATAGCGTAGTTCGGTATTTTGAAGACACACCTGATAGACCTGATGATGCCTACAGGGCAATTTTTGTGAGATCAGCTGGAGAGATTCCCACATGGGGATTAACCATCCATACTGCAGAGGCCGTGGAGAGCTTTAGATAGTTTGTGGCCCATCCTTGGGCATATGATCACAGATAGGTGATAGCCTAGACTATTCCAACATATGATGCATGGTTTGTTCCTCCCAGATGTTTGACATATCTAGTAGGTGTTTCTCCTAGAGGGAGACCTAGAGATAGAGGAGTTAGGAGAGGAAGCAGGTAAGGAGGCCAGGATGACCAAGATGGAAAGGTTTCAGGGGCTCCTCTATTTATACAATAGCCATAGGTACAACCACAAATATAGCCTCAGGTACAACCATAGGTATAGTTGCAACTAGGACCACCACCACCACTAGATGCATGGGATGCTCAGATACAACAACTACAGTAGAAGGTGTAGATATTGACTTGTGAATGAGATCAAGCCCACCAATAGGTTTTGGTTATTATTGCTAAGCAAGAATAGGCTCAATAGTAGGTGGTTGTAGTTACATCCAAGAGGGATTAGCCATTGCAAAGAGTACTTGTTATTAGAGAGAGATCAGGAGGTGGCCCATCAACAATAGATTGAGACCATTATGGAATTGACACATGGTTAGATGATGTCAACATGTTTATATCAAGAGGCTATTATAGAGGCTACATATTACAAGCAACATTATTATCGGGATGTTCTAGTGGCTTTCAGACAACCATATTTTTCATAGTGTAGTGACGCATGACCCCGAGTAGAAGATCACCCTGAGAGGCAAGTTGGAGAGGGTAGTAGCCACTAGGGCTAGCTTTTTGATGTATAGGAACTTTTTTATTTTCCCCATTCTTTATCATTTACATTCATTCATGGGATCCTTTTTGATAGCCTCATGGATATTGTACTTTTGATCAATGTTCATACATTGATCCAAATTTTGTACCATGACACTCATTTTTAAATATTTACATGATCTAATGTGTTCACTTTATTTCATGTATGGATGCACTTTATTTATGCTTATGTGATATGTGATGTTCATAATATGGATGGATGCAATGTTATGTTGTTTTTCATTATCTTTTCATGATATGATATGGATGGATGATTATGATATGTAGATGTGATGAATGCAAATGATATGGATGCATTTCTTTTTAAATTTTCAATGCCCTTTTATGATGAGATGTATGCATGTCAATGTATGGATGAAAATCCACATGCAATGATTTAAGATGCTTACAATAACGAATATTAAATGATTATGCAGAATGTATGATGTGAAATGATCATGAGATGGATGCTATGATTATGCTGATGGGTGTTTTATGCTATAATTATGAAATGCATGTATGTTGATGGCTTGTGGACGTAGGGTGGATGCATTGATGATGTTTTTTTTACTATCATGATACCTAGTTAGTGTGGAGAGAAGATAGAAGAATAAAGAATGAATAACCATTGTTTGTAATGATTGCTTTAAAAGATTCAACAAGTCCATGATCCATCGAGACTTTATTAGAGATGGTGATGAGACAATGCAAAATGTAGGATGAAATCCAGGATGAGATGCTCACATTTCATGATTAGGATTTTCCATCATTCCTAATTATTTGATATAACATAGACATGATGCATCAAGGTATTGATAACAGGGATGACATTATATCTAGTGAAATGGACTTTGACTCAACAAACAAATAGGATAGCTCTTGTTCACATCTTGACATATGGAAACATCATTGGAATGTAAGTTAAAAGTCTAGAATATATTGGACCAAAGCATATGTAATAGTAAACAACATACCCTAAATGACCTTCCTACACACAAATAAGAAAGTATGAGCCAAGATTATTTTACAAGAATATCCACAAGCACAAAAAATGAAAGATAATGATTGATGCCCTATTCCTTTCTTTCTAAATCATTTTTAGATAGAAATCATCGAGAGGTCCTCACAATGGGTCATTAAGATAAATCATAAGAAAAGATCAAAGAAAAATAGTCAGTGTTATCTATATCTCTTTCCTAGTTTAAGTTTAGCTAAAGTGATTTCTGATACTGATGTCCATTGTAAGAAGGATAGATCCTAGGACATGCTGATTAGAGGGTTGTTTGATGTTGGGATGATGATGCTAAGATGAGCCATTGATATAAAATTCACTAGCACATTTACTTATGATTTTGACTTTAGATTTTGACTTTTGGGTTCACACTTTACAATTTACTATATTTGTTTTCTATTTGTTTCACTAAAGGGTGAAGGTGAAGATTGATTTATTATGGATGGAAGTTTATTGCGAGTGAAATGGGATGGATGGATTTTCAATTTTCTAGAATATTTCAATGTTTTTGGTATTTTTGAGATGTTTTGAGGTATTTTTGATCTTTTTCAAAGTTTATATGGATGCTTTTGGGATTTTCAAATTTTCTAAGGTTATTAAGGGTTTTCAAGATATTTGAGGCTTTTTAGGTCTTTTTGAATTTTCTATTGTTTTTGTGTTTTCCATTTTCTGAATGTTTTTGTGTTTCCAAGATATTTGGATGTTTAGATATTTTTGGCGAGAGTTTTCAAATTTTGACCAAGAACCTAACCTAAAGACCTATCCTAGGGGTCTCGGGGGTTGGTCAAAAATAAGCCTTGCCTACGTTATACACACAGAGACCACATAGTTTGACTAACTTGACCCATTTACAAGATGGAGATATGAACAGATGAAATATGCCATTTTATTATGATGGAATCCTAAAGGACTGACCTAGGGTGTCTCGAGGGAACATCAATGATGGCCTTGCCTACATTCAAGCTCAAAAACTCATAGTTCGACAGGAGGACTCTAATTTTTGGATATTTAATTTTCAACCTTTTTGGGGATTTTGATGTTTTCTAGATGTTTTGGATTTTTCCTTTACAAATTTTTGAATGTTTTTGGATTTTTTGGAGATAAGGTTTTAGGAATGTTTTTTTTGTTTTTTGATGATATTTCAAGGAAAATACACCTAGATCTTGATGTCAATGTCACGTTGTGAGATATAAGATATGGATCAAGAGTTATTTGAAAAAAGAGAGTGCAATAACCTACCCCTAGTGTTTAGCAAATCTTCATATTGCAATGGACAACCAAGATAGATAATGTATATGTGAAGAATTTGACAAAGTTTTATCATGCTAGATATGGGCTATGGGACTTCGCAAGATAAAGTGGTAAAGATCGTATCAAGACTTTTCCATGAGTAGGGTTAAGTATACGTCAAATCTTTGTCAAGATCAACATAAAATAGAATATATAGATAAATTTTGGATTGGATGGATGGAGGGAAAAGTGGGTTATCCCTTGACAAGGATGTGATGCTTCTGTTTGAAGGATCACATAAAATTCTCATGGTATTTATATTTGCTAGGTTTCATCATAGTAGTTACTCCAAAGTGCCACTTTCTTAGTGGTTTTCACTAGAAGATGATTTTTATCTTTACACTATTCCTGGTAACTTTTTTTTTTTCTTTTTTGGATTTGTATCATTTTTATCATTTTTTTGATTTTTTTAGATTTTCCTGAAATCGTGACCTTATGTTGAATACTTGCGTTGGTACTAATGTGGAATACTATCATAATAACTGGTATTCTTCTGCTGAAAAGATTTTTTCTTTGCTAAGATGCTTAGATCCCGCTTAAGATGCAGCCTTGAAGGGAACTATTATCTTCATACAGAGTACTAGAGCAACCTTGTCTATGTGCACACATCTATGAGTACCTTTAGAATCCTTATGATGAAGAGTAGTTTCCAACACACGGTCAATCTAAGAATTCAATATCATAAATGGAATAGATGGTGATATGTATGGAGAAATATGAGATGGATTGGTTGATAGTTTGGAACCTTTGACTCTCCAAACTTGGGATGATGAGCGATGATGGATGGGGATGAAGGTTTTCATGGAATTAGGACCAACCACTAGATATAATTATTTCCTTGCTTGAGAAGCCTGCTTTTGTATTTGAGGATGCTTTTGATGAATACATTTCCCTTTTTGATTTTACCCCATAGTTTCTTTTATTAATGGAGTTTTTGAGGGATGATTTTCTTTATTTTTATTTTGTATCCATTTGTACTTGATGTGTTCTTTTTTCTTTACTACTTTTTTTTCTTTGATTATCTTCATCTTGCTTCGATAGGAATTCTTATTTTTATGTTGGTCCCAATTTGTCTATGAGATGATGGGTGAATTCCAACTCAATATACGACTAGTCATAATTGACCAATATTTTTAAATATAAAGTCCTTAATTTATGTTGATGTTTGTTGTGAACAACATTACCCTGACATTATTGGTATCAATACTGCTATCCTTTTCTAATAATGTATCTCACGGTTCACCATGCTTGAATGTAACTTCTCCTGGCTTACATATTATTGCTACCAGGTTCTATTGTTTTAGGAATATGAACTATTTTTCTCGTTCTATGACATAGATTATCTGTGATATTTCAAAGAGATGTTGGTATTTGGATTCAAAGAAAAAGATGTTGATTATAAAGCACAATTGTGAATCAATAAAATTTAAAATTACCTACTTGCTCATGAACTATTGCTTTGATTCCCAAAACATTGATTTTTTATACTACTTCAAAAGATGTTACGATGCTAGTACTAGAATCAGAATCTCAGCACTCTTGTGTAGAAATATCAAGAGTGGGAAACTCTTGTTTTGGATGAAGAACATCTATGTGTCCATCAAAAAGAAACATCTCAAGAGTGATATCAAGGACATCTTTGGATTTTAAAATGGTTTGGAAGATGTCCATGGCTCATGATGATACTCTACGAGGATATGGGGTTTTCTTGATCCTAGCACTTCGATTTGGAATAAATTTTTGTTATTCAAGAGCCTCTTCTTGTGACTATATATGATCCTTGGGTGTATGATAGATCATTGATAAAGGAACTCTTCTACAACGTTTGGTAGGTATGGAATTTTAACAAAAGGATATTTTGGCTAGATTTGGAAATTGCTAACATGTCAATCATTATGAGTCATATATGGGAGAAATATCAGTATCCACTTGTTGATTTCATTCGATGAAGCCATTAGTAGCTTTTAACTGATGGTTTTGGACTTTGTTTTGAAATTAGATCTTGATGTGTGTTTTGATTCGCTGTAAACAACAAGCTATGTCCCAATTAATGGGTATCTTGGGAATTTTTGAAGTTGATTCCTTTGTCAAATCTTTTGTTTATCCATGATCAAGCATAGGGTTCATGTAAATTTTCATATTTTCATTCCCATATTTTTTATCAACCTCAATGTCTCTTTGTTCAATAAGATCCTCTATTAGATGTTTGAGCCTAAAATAATTTTGTGTGCTATGACCTTTGTATCTGTGAAATTCACGAAAGTGATCTTCTCTATAGCTAATAGGTTTGATTTGTGGCTCTTGATAGTTTGAGAAATCTAGGAGTGTGATAACGTTAGACTATATCAACCTCTTTTGCTGCATCTTCCGCTTAGGTTCCCCCTAAAGGGAGTGAATTGTCATTTTAGAGGACACTATTTGTTTTATTTGTCCATGTTAGGTGTTATGGTTTGGATTTTTTGCTTTTCTTGGAGTAGTTAAAACCAACACAACTATCAAGCTCTTTTCCATCACTAGTAACATTCTTGTTGTTCCTATGGAGCCAAAGCGGGTTTGTTGTTAGAATTAGTGGATGCGTTGGTTGTCTCTATACTTGTGTGTTTTCCCTATAGGTTTAAGGCTTTCTCTCATTTGAGGAGCCCTAGGGACAGATCATCTGTTTGTGATACATTGCATATTATTTCAAATTGGAAGGATCTAGATTAACATTTTCTATGATAGCCTGACTACTTGTTTCATGAGGGAAATTGGCCACTTGGTTTACTAGTTCTTTGACTTTCACTACGTTGCAAGAAGCGGTGAAATTTACTGTAACTGTTTTGTTTTGAGAGTATACAACTCTTCCTAAGCTTACATGTCCATTATTTAAGGACAAATGATCTATGAATTTATCGATTGATTTCTTTGGAAATTGCTAATGGGCAATTGAGAGAAAACTAGTCCATAAAAGGGCCTATTAAGCTTTGTGGGAAGAGGCACGATGAGAGTAGGAATCATTGCCAGGCAACCTCCATACATGAAATTATGAATTGATGTGGTCGTTCCTCTCACTTTGTATTTATCAGAATTTTTTGGGATTCCAAAGCGGGGAGGTACCATTGCAATGTTTCGATCAAATGGATAAGGACACAAGTTCTATGTATGGGGCTTCTTTGTCTTCCCCATCTGAAGGTCCTGCATATCTTGTGACAATGCCTTAAGTTTTGATGCTAGATCATCTTGTGGGTTTGGTGGGAGAACATATGTTGCATATTGGGGAATGGTAGATAAAGCGTACGTGGGATTCTAAAATGATGAGGTATTGTATGGTGTATATGGCAATGTAGGATAAGGTGATGATTGTGTGGGTGTATATTTTCCTAATGTGTTTGGATTGATGATGTTCTATTGAGGGTTATAGTAGGAACCTTATTGTTGTGAGATCAATTGCTATTATTGGGCATACTATTGGGCTTGTTGGGCCACTACAGTTGCTTCTTGTTTTTTTTGTTGTTGCACTACTAAGGTGGGTTGTTTTTCTTGGTGTTGTTGTTGCACTACTAAGGCATCTTGTTGAACTTCTTGTTGTTGTGCTGCTAAGGCTGCTTGTTTTTGTTGCTATTGTTGTTGTGCTACTAAGGTTGATTAATGTTGTTGTTGTGTTACCAAGGCTTCTTGATATTGTTTTTGTGCTACCAAGGCTACTTGATGTTGTTGCTATGCTACTAAGGCTACTTGATGTTGTTGTTGTGCTACTAAGGTGGCTTCATGTTGTTGCTACTATTGGACTACTTGCTGGTAATCCTATTGTGCTTGTTGTGATCAATTAGTGGTTGGGATATTTGTGATAGATTTTGGGTGTTGATGCTTTGTGCGGGTTGTGGATTGTTGATGAGAGGTTGAGGGTTCCCTTGGTTTTGCATTCCTTGCAAGATAGTGGATTAAGGTGGAGGAATGTAAGTTTGAGGTCCCAATTGATTTTCCATGGTAGAGGGGACTGTGGGAAATGATGAGGATGATGCCATTAGATTCTTCAATGGTAATGACATAGTAGGACCTTGATTCCATTGATTAAAAGGGTTCCCTTGTTGTATTTGAGGTGTGACCAAGGTATTACCTTGGTTGATGGGATTCAGAACCAAGGCGTTGTTTTGATTTGGGTTGATGATAGATGGGTTTGATGTGGATGGTGGATTTACTTGAGTAGATTGGCTAACCACTTGTTTCAATGTGTCGATGGGGTTGTTGGAACCACTTTTCAAGGGTTGACTTTGTGTGAGAGTGTTAACTTTCCCTTATTTTCCCACTTGAGGTACTTGGTTCACATTACCTTGTGTAATGTTAGGCACACTTGGGGTATTTTTTGTGATGGATGAAGATAGTGGCGCTCAAAATGTTGAGGTTGTTGTGGCCTCATAGAATGTAAGTGTTCTACCAAAGGTTGGCATCAAACTTGTGTTGACAATTAATGGAATGGTCGTGTTGTGAATACCCACAATTGTGTTTATTCCTAGACATGAAGTGAGACCAAGGTTTGTTCCTATCCAAGTTGCAAGACTATATTTTAAGGGTTGATTTGGCATATAGGATGGAGTTGGTTGATTCATAGATGAATTCAAACCTTGTGTTAATGATTGTACAAAAAAAGATGGCAAAATTGGAGCCACATTTTCTAAGGCTTGATGTTCCATGATTTCTTCCCTAGTAAGTCCAAATGGGTTGTTCATGATGTATTCTATCTCGTATGGCCCCAATGGATCTTAGGGTTGTTGTGAGGGGGTTAGAATAACTCATTAGATCAAATTCTTGTGAGTTTGGATCACTTGCGGTGGATGAGACTTTGGCTTCTTCCATGATTCTCTTGTGTTGTGATCTTGTTGTAACCATAGATTGTGGGTCACCTATGGGAGAGTTGTGTTGATATTTGTAATGTTTGAACTCTCTAGTTGACTCAATTCTAGGTAAAAGAGAAACTCTAAGCCATTTTGGAGCAATGGTGATAATGGGGGATGAAAAGATGGGTGAGGTGGAGAGTGATCTTTGCAAACATTTTGGGATGACAATTTTGACTTGAGTTTAATGCTTTTATGTTGGGATAAATGATGTTTATGAACTTAGAAATATTTAGGGTAGAATTGTGACCTTCAAGATAAGCTAGTTCAAAAATGATAACTTAGCTAAGTCCATGGAAAAGGATACATTTCACATACAAAGTAGCTAGGTTCATAGGTGGTGTGGTTTGATTTGATGTTTAAGTCAAAAGGTGTTGGTGTTTTCAAAAAAATTGCAAATTTTGGTGAAGTGAAGGATGAAATTTGATGAAGGGGTGAGTGCGATATTTGACCCAATGTTGACCTAGAGTGAACCTTCATTCTCCAAGACCAAGGTAGTGAGAAACATGCTATACCTCTAAAGTGATGAAACCATCAGAAGTCAATGATTTTAGTAAAATAGGACTCAAATGATTTTGGAAATAGGACCCAATGCTTTTGACAATAACACTCAATGACTTTGGATAATGCAACTCAATGATTTTGGACTTAATGGTTTGCAATATTTTTCTTATCTCAATTTTCTTGTTTTGAGGGAGTCAAAGTTTGAACATACATCAATGTGGGGTGTTCATTTTTAAATTTATCTTTGCTTAAGTGAATTAATTTTACCTCAAAAACTTGTCTTGGTTATGTTTCCAAACTAGATGTTTATTTCCAAAACATCCTAACTTTCACAATGTCCATTTCATGAAAATCATGAGGTTGAAGCCATAATTTCCTATGTTGTCTTTGGGAAAATATGGGTTTGAGATAAAAGTCAAGATATTTAGAAATCACTAAGGATAAATCCTTAGGACAAGCAGTAATATCAATGTTAACTCAAGAAGTCCATATTTGAACAGAAGTGTTTGAAATTTAGAGTATGATAGTGAATGTTTATTTTTGGATCATTTTGAAACCAAGCAAAGTGTTAAACTGACTCACAATCATTTACAATCCTAGGATAGAAATGGCCATATTTTTTGAGTCCCCACTAGGATTTCTCCAAAGACTAGATAATGTGAATAGTTAGATATTTGGTGACACTAGCTCCCCCTTTCTTGGAAAACACTTCTCGGGACCACCAAAACTCAAAATCCTTAAAATATGGAGATTAAAAAGAATTTTTGTGTTTCCACAATTGAATAGTACAGATGTGAGGCGGCTTTAGAACATCCATTCTTGCACCAACAAATAGTACTTAGAGATTTTTATTTTTACACAAATTCATTCTTAATCAGGGCACTCATTCAGGTGGCCACAAAAGAGAAAAGAATCACTTGCTTGTCTATAGGAGCACCTGTAATGCTGAGATTTCCTATAACATTCAAATATATGTACCGATTAGGAGTAGCTTGGATTTAGCTTGTTACCAGTTGGGTCGTTCCCTTGGGTGATTACTTTTTCCCACCAAGGCAAGCCCTCTAAAGGTAAACAATAGTGAGGAATTACATCCATAGTTTGATCATCTTAATTTGCATGAACAAAGAGAGAACACACGCTATGCCTTTTTCTCACACTTGCAAGGGGGTTCAGTTTTAATCCAAATTGAAGGATTGAGTTCTCTTGTTCAATTTTAAGCCCAAAAAACAATGATAAGATGATGGTTCAATTTTAACCAACTTTTGAAAATGAATTCTAAGCCCAATTGAAAGCTAGTTGGTCTTAAGATTGTAAGTTTTAAAACCCAATTGAAATTTAGTGGTCGTAAAACATAAAGCAAAGAAATATATAATGGATTATAATTTCCCCACAAGTGTTAAAAAATTATTACAATAACTAGACAACTCAAAAAAACAAAAAATTAAAATTTTCAATTTTTTTAGTTTTTTCTATGCTGGAGTAAATTGTGTTTTCGGAGGCCTTCATAGCAGAATTTGGGGTTGAAACTTGTGTCAATCCCTCAAAAATTAACTATTGAAGGAACTAATTTTTTAGGAACTAAATTAGTCCTCTTGAAGAGCTTTCCAACGGTGCTAACGAATTCAAATTTTTACCACTAAGTAGAAATTTATGACCCCAACAAGTTGGGGTAAATTTTTTCCTAGGTTTTCTCCAAATCTGCAAAACTAGTTAGTTTAACAAACAAAAACAAGAAGTTAGTGACATGTTAGTACTCAGATAAAGTCAAAAAATTAAAGCACATGCTGCAAAAACAATAATTACATTTCTTACCAGAGTTGGGTGTCACTACACACAATAGAATCATGATTTGAACTTTGGGCATCACTCTAGTGAAAATGGGTGTTGCTGTTTAAAATTTTCAATACCTCGAGATTAAATATGCATCACCATATTTAAATCAACATTGGGACATTAATTCAATGTTTGGATTTCAAATTGCTAGCCCATTGCTATATGGCAATGTTATTGAAATAGCATTGTTGTTTGTAATTTGGGCGTCACCGGGTCTTGCAAAACAAAAAACAAACAAAATTTGAGCTAAAAATGGTTAAATTAATAGTTTTCCCTCCTAGCGCTAGAATGTGAGACGAGGATATTAGTATTGGTTGAATTACACTTGATCCATGAAGAATCGAAGCATAATGGAGCCACTAATACTCGAATCTCAACAAGATCATTTGAATGAAATTGAAACTAAACATTTATCAAAACCTAACATACTAAATTATGAAAGATTTTTAAAAACATCTACTCTAATTGATCTGAAACTTATCCCATTGTGGAATTAGTGTCGTGTTGATGTGGAACAACAATCCTTTACCAACCCCATGATGAGTGAGCCTATTTCAGTCAATTCTATGGAAGAGAATTGATGAAACCATTGTGATTGATATATGAAAACCTAGTTTAAGCTAAAATGAACATGATGCAACCTAAGTTACCATGATTCTATGCTAAAAATAATCTAATTATGCTATTGCTAAGCTAATGTAAGCTAAAACTATGTCAATTGATGAAAACCCTAGTGTATATGAAAGCTAAGATGGATGTATGGAAGCCATTAATGGATACTCTAAGCTATTATCGAATTAAAATGAACTTAAAATAAGATAAAAATTGAGTATATTGAGAGTATGGATGCAAGTGAATTCAACATCATAACTTTTCTTTCACAGATCAATCCATTTGTCTCCAAATAGTGACCTATTTATAGGAGAGCAAATGAGGAATTAAGGGTTGAGATCAAAAAGCTTAATGAATGGTTCAAGATGAAAGGGATGAGAGGCATGGATCATGGATTCTCATCAATGGATGAGAATGCATGATAGGATTTAATCAAGGGCTCACACTTACCTCAAACAAACACACTTTTGACTTGCTCACACAGGTCAAAGGTAATTTCTCAAAAGGTAAAAGGTTAACTTACTAAAGAAGCTAAGTGAGATGATTGGAGGAGGGAGAATATTCCTTTTGGATGAGGAAAAAGGTAATTTTACAAATTAAAACAAAGTTTTAGTTGTACAAAATTAATTTATATAATTATCCCATAATAGTGGTTTACAATTTTTGGCCAAAGTGGACACTGAAATTATTATTTTTAACTGAATCTTCACATTTGAGCACCTATAGTGGCTAAACTGTGAGGAATTTGAAGATGGTGCAAACTAGAGTCTCATCAAATTTTGTCTGTAGATTCTAAAAATATATTTTTCAAAATTTTTGGAATCAAATTACACTTCTTTTTCCATCTCCCACAAAAATTGATTTTTTCAGAAAACAACATTTTAAAAAGTGATTACCATAACGTAATAACTTTTTCCCATGAAGGATAAAATTCTAATTCTTTCAAATTTAGATTTTTAACTATGATATCTAGTGCTTCCACTTGGTTAGATAATTTTTATTAAATATTTTTTCCTTAATCAAGTTTCAAAGTCAAACAAATTACAATTCGAGATAGCGACCATATAACGCTAGAACTTTTTTGTATATGTCAAAATTTTATTTTATTTCTCTTGTTGGATCAAGAACTTCAATATCTGGTGCACTCATATTTTTAAATTTTTTTTTGATAATCTTCTATTTTTCCACATGTGAAGAACAAAGAAATTAATTTTGGATGAAACCTATGTTTAATAAAACTTAAAAAAAAATACATAACAAAACCAAAACATATTAAAATTATATTCATTGGATAGCTTGTACTGAGGAATACCATAATCATTTGAAATAAATTTTAAATGAATTCATTTGATCCCCCAAAAGCTAAATCAAAAGTGATTTTTTATCAGCATTTTGATAGGTGTAAAGCAGACGCATTTATAGGTATGGTTTAAAACTAGAGAGGTTCTATCCAACGGGGTTTGATCTAAGGTGATTTGATCAAACTCTCTTCAATTGGAATCCTTAAAATGGAACTTTTTAAGGCTTAAATCATTATATTTTCTAAAAATATGTGATTTCAGCTAAAATTCATTCCTCTCAGGAATTGTAAACCACTATTATGACAGCACAAAGGAGATAAAGAATATTCCATGGGAATATTCCCTTTGTTTAGAGGAAATTTAGTTTAATTGTTAATTAAATAAGGTTTAATTATACAATTAGGGGATTAGAATAATTAAAGGGATATTCATTAAATTAATTGATTTAATGAATGGGGAAAGGGGGGAATGATATTTAATTAAATCACTTAGGGTTATTTAATTAAATAAGATGACTTAGGGAATTAAATTAAATATTTTGATTTATTTAATTTAATGAGATAAAATTTTAGTGCGAAGAGAAATGAATTCACTTGATTTACTTAATTAGGCCAATATATGAAAATGGTGCAATTAATTAATTAGCTAGGCTAATTAAATCAATTAAACAAAAAGAGGATGGGTTAAGGAGGAAATGATGTTAGTAAATCTATTTGTAATGCATGATATTGATTGGGATATTTTTCAATGTCTACAAGTTTGATTAGGCTTAACTATGGGACACATTTTTCAAAAATGCTTAGAATGATGTAAAATTAGGATTAGGGCCTTGAAACTTAGGTGGGGCTCATACACTCAAAGTGACATATGAGTCCCAGATCACTAAATCTAGGCCACACAACCTAAAAAAACTTGAATTATGATTGGATATTGGTTTATGTTAGGATTATCCTTAGAAAGATGTATTAATTAAGGCTCATAGATTCAAAATAAGGCCAAATAAGACATAAAGAAGCCCAATTATTTAATGAAACCCTAGATTAGTGTGAAAGTATTAGGATACACTTTACAACACTCTAAATAAGTCATAATTAAGTCCATTTGGTTTACAAGGGTCCTAAACTTAATGTGAAGGTGTAAATAAATACACTTTACAACATTAAATTAAGGAAAAATTAGGTCAATTTAGCTAAAAGGACCCTAAATCCAATGTGAATGTGTAAAAAAAATTACAACACTAGATCAAGGTGAAATTAGGTCCATTTTAATGTTAACCATTCCCAAATCAAGTGTGAAAATATAAACGATGACATTTTTTGACACTACATTATTCAAGCAAGCATTCAAGTCAAGATCCATAGCATTAAATCAAGAGTCAAGTTCTAGATTCATGCTATCCATTTCACATAATTTTGTAGCCTTTGTTACAAGTTTTTGATGAGTTACAACATAAAATATTGTTCGTTGATAATTCCTTCATGCTTTTCTATTTCATTTCAAGGTTTGATTACCTAAATGGGGTTGACCAAGGAAAACCCTTATCCACTAACAAAAAAACATTTTTCTCTCCTCTACATGTGTAGTTGCAAATCTAGATGTTTTGAGCTTGAATATCCTTTGAAGAAAAAGTTGTAAGATTGAATAAAGTTGTCATCTTCATAGAAAGTCACCTACAAGGAAGAATTCAGAGTTTCAAACTCGTAGATCAAAAGGGAGATAAGCTACAAAAGATCACTAGAGGATATCAAAGTTTCATATCAACTATGATAATATGACTAAATCATCACCTTAGGTGTATGAGTCCTAGTATACCACTTTTTAGAGATTTCTTGTAGATCCTAGTTTACCAATTACATTTTTTTTATTCAACTAAGACCCCTAAACTGGGACTAAATTGCTCACAATTTTGTATGAGTCCCAGTGTGTACCAAAATTCATAATTTTAGGATTTTAGACCTTGTTTCAATCATTTTAAGTTTTCCAAGTGCACCTCTATTAATCTCTAGTTCACTATTCTGATTTTGAGCTTCATATTCTAGGTTACATAGCTAGATTTTCTTATCATTTGCATTTCCTTCTTTCTAAGAAATTTCTTAGTGGTGAACTCCCTTTAATTAATCACACCCAAGGAAACCATCCTAACCCAATCCCATTTTTCAATCAAGTCCATTGTTTGATGGATCTTGAGTTCATTTAATGAACTAGAGGAAAATAGGGTCACCTAAGTTATCCATCTCCTAAAAGGTGGGAACACCCTATTTTCTTTATTTCAAAACCATTCCAAAATTTGTTTCAGTATTGAAAATCATTAGATCTATTGGAAAATTGTTTACATTTTTGAAGCATTGCATAAGTTAGATGGGTTATCTTTAATTTTTTGTATAATTCTAAAATGTTAGTTTTTTCTTTCTGAATATGCTAAGAAAAATCTCATTACCAAGCATGTTAGTCATTCCTCCAATATCTTTCCTAGTTATGAGAGTCTCTTAGTGCAAGAGATTGAAAATGTTGACACATTCCTTAATTCTACATTCCCTAATATCTATCCTAATTGTGAGAATATTTTAGTGAAAGAGGAAGTAAGCATAGACAATCATAACAATCATAGTTTCTCTTCTACCAATACCTCTCCTACTTGTGATAGAGGTATTTTGGTGTTAGAAGATACACCCATTGAGATTCATGACAATCTTGAAAGATCCTCTTCTAAAAGATCTCCTACTTGGAAAGATATTATGGAAAAATAGAATGAGATCATTGATACATTTCTTAACATCACTTTACCCAGTCTCCATTCATCTCCCACTCATGGGAATGTCTTAGTGAAAGAGGATTCAATCATGACAATCATATTTTTTTTTCTCCTAATATATATCCTATTTGTGAAGAAGATAATTTGGTGTTAGAATATACAATCATTGAGAGTCATGAGAGTCTTTTTTCTCCCTCTCATAATATTTCCCTCACTTGGGAACATCTTACTGAACAAAAGGATCCAATCATTGGTAAGCAAGAAAATCATAGTTATTCTTCTCTTTATGCCTCCCATGCATGTGATGGAGTCATCTTACAAAATCTAACTATTGAATGTGATGAACATCTTTTTTATTCCTCTCCTAAAAACTCCCCTATTAGGGAAGATATTATAGTTAAAGAAAATGACAACATTGACACATTTATTTCAAATAGTAGTAATGAGGAATCATTAGATGAAGATGATAAGATGAAATTAGACTCCCCTTTGCTAAAGGATCATCACAATGAGGATAAAGCTTTTGAGGTTATGAAATTTAAATATCCCTTAAGTCCTCCTACAAGTCCTCTAATTATTAGACCTCCCAAGTCATCTCCTAAGCCACTTATTACCATCTACCCACCCTCATATCAACCTCAAGTTCAAAATAAACCTATGCTCATCATTGGACAACATAAAAATAAACCATTATCCTAGGAGATATCCTAAATTTGAAGGAGTTTATGGAAAACTCCTCAAACACCCTAGGATCACCTACAAGATAAAATATATGAACAAGGGAGAAATAGAAAAAATATCATGCTATTATTAAGACACAAGAATACAAAATTAAATACAAAAAAGTACATATGAAGCCTTTCTTATATAGGAAAGGTGGTGAATAGGATTACACAAGATCATTACAAGAGTCTTAATCCTATCACATGAGACAACTAAGTAATAAAAACCTCAATGCAAATATTAAATGCATGAGAGAATTATTAAATGCCTAGATAATTAAAAGTAAATAATGAGACATGGCCCCATTATAACTAACTTCTAGAAATGAAAACTATGAAAATTAACTCCTAAGTAAACTTATAATAATGTGACTTGGTCCTCACTAATAACTAGTTAGGAAATAAATCAATTCACACCAACACCTCCCATAAGTGCAACTTATTGAGTAGATTATTATGAAAATGATGCAAAGATGGGTCCTGCCTAGGAGGCCATGTTAGGTACCCATGTACGAGTACAATGTAAAGAAATATTTGGTAACTATAGAAGAGCATAAAACCTAGTGGGAAAAAGCTCCTCCCCAAGAGAGATATGAAATACAATAATATCCATCCACATAAAGGATGATAAGAGAGATTATACAACCTACCCATAATGAGATAACCCACTACAAAGAAAAGCACTATAAGTACACTATGGAGTAATACTACAATCCTCAATCCAACAAGCAAGGAAAGATACTTTTGTTTGTTAGAAACCATATTAGAGTCAATAAAGGACTCAAGTCAAAATCATGATAAAGAAACAATAGACCTAATGCTAAGGAACATTGGAAAACTTTCAAAGTGGTAGAACTCTAAAATCTATGAAGCAATAGTTGATTGACAAATGATCTAGAATAGAAATGAAGTGTAGAGAAATGCAAACCTAATGCACACAAAAGAGGAAATAGTGCATGCAATAATTAATGTTCACATCTACCTCCATGATAAAAAAATGTCCTTAGGTTTGTGTAGAACAAAAAATCAACTTTCCAATGCCACTTGAATCATGAAAATCCAATAATTGAGGTAAAAGTTATGAATTTTTTAAAAAGCTGAATCTAGCTTGCAAGAAATAGTATTTTCAAGCAAAAAATGTTTACTTATGATTTTATTTCTGAAAATTCTATTCACTTTAAGTAGACAATAACAAAAACCCAAAAATATTTTGATGATAAGAACAAAACCCATAAATATTTTTTTGATCTAGCACGTAGAAGATGATAAAATAAATTTCTTTTGACCTTCAACTTGTAGAAAAATGATGTGCAACACTTTTTGAAAAGCAATTAACTTTAGATATACTCAAGATATGTAAAACCTAAAAGATACCTAGATGAGACTTCAACCCTATCTACAAAACCCAGATATCGTTATTTTTAGAAATGAGTGGAAGTGGGATTTCTCAAGGAAAAATGAAAATGACTCCAATAAAAATGGCTTGCACCAAACCCTTGTAGATTTGACAAAATATGTTATATTTTCACAAAATGAAAGATGATCTTAACTTTCTTTGATGCCCTGGATTCAATGGCAAGGCTCTCAAGACCCCAACTTGCACCCAACAAGAATTTCACACCAAGATTGGTTCCTTAGATATGTGAAGAAGTCTACAAAAGTGAAGCTCTGATATCATGTAGGAGTTTATGGTGAATTCATCAAGCACCCTAGGATCATCTACAAGAAAATATCTTCCACAAGAGAGAAATGGCATAAATATCATGCTATAATTAAGATGCAAGAATTCCAAATTGAATATGGTAAAGTACATATGAAACCTTGCTTATATAGGTAAGGTGGTGAATATGATTACACAAGATCATGACAAGCATCTTAATCCTATCACATGAGACAACTAAGTCATGAAAACCTCAATGCAAATATTAAATGCATGAGAGAATTATTAAATTCCTAGATAACCAAAACTAAATAATGAGACATGGCCCAATTATAACTTACTTCTAGAAATGACAACTAGGAAAATTAATGCCTGAGTAAACTTATAATAATGTGAATGGGTCCTCACTAATAACTAGTTAGGAAATAACCCCATTCACAGCAACAAAATTTTACCTTGAGGCAACTTGATAGTAACAATGTTTTAGAGTAACTAAGTTATAATACCTTTGCTCACACATACAATACAAGAAACAATAAGCAACCAAAAACCACTCATATTTCATTACCATTGTTGCAACCTATTTTTCCTAGTGCTCCTTGTTTTCCTTTACATAGTGGAAAGGAGTATGATCTTGTTGAACAACTTAAAAAATTCCTATTAAGATATCATTATGGGATCTTATTTAAGCCTCCCATAATTAACATAGCATGCTTCAAGAAACTTTGCAACATGTTTTGGTTCCTCCTAGTGCAAATCCAAATCCAAATGATGTAGCAACCCTAATTCATGGAATGAATTTAGTTAACATAGACATTATTTTTCACCAAAGTGAGATACCTTCTTTGGAGATACAAAAACAACATGAAGCTTTCTTAGTAATAGTTATCATTAATAAGAGTGTGATAAAGAGAACCCATGTTGGCAATGGTTCAACCCTGAATGTGTGTAGCATAAACCTTTTGGATAGTCTTGGAATAAATAAGAGAAAGATTAAACCTGATTCCTTGTCCATTTGTGGGTTTGATAACATAGGGAGACAACCACCTGGTGTGATCACATTACCTATTATAGTTGGAAAGGCTACATTACAAACTCTTGTCCATGTTATACCTCAAAATATTTTGTATAATCTTCTTTTGGGTAGAGCATGGATTCATGAAATGCATGCAATTCCTTCAAACCTTCATCGTATAATGAAGTATGTCTATGACATAAAGTGTACACAATCAAGGCTGACCCTACACCCAAAAAAAATTTGTACACTGAGAAAGACAAGGAAAGTACTTTAAAAACATTGATACTAACTTCACAAGTGGAACCCATGCAAGAGGAACAAAAAGAGAACAATATTGAAAAAGCAACAAAGTTATTAGAGGATGATTGGGATTCCTCAAATTTTACACCTACATTTATGGGAGAATACAAGCTCGTAACAAAAGAGTTTGAAAAGAGAAAAGAATGGCAGTAATGTCAACACAAATTTTAGAAGAACCTTTGAAAGAACCCACTTCAACCAATTTAAAAGATAAGACAACATACAAATTTTTTTTTGATGAAGTTGATTATGAACAAGCAATGAATCCAAAAGAAATGGAAAATATTTATGGAAGAGGTTACAAAATTTTGAAACAACTTGGTTATAGTAGAAAAGGATGTGGTACTAGAGAACAAGGTATTTGTATCCCTATAGAGCCTACCACACAAGAGACCACTAATTTTCTTGGTTATTGTCCCTCAAAAGAAATGAAAGCATCAAAAAATCCTTCACTCAATACCAAAACTATTACAAAATATTCTTCTATGACAAATTTAACCTTGGTGCATCTTAAACTGATAGAAACAACTAGTGATCTTGGTTATTATTCCTCAAAAGAAACAAAGGAAAAGAAGAAATCTTTGCTTAATATAAATGTAATAACACAAAAAACTCCTAACTAGGACATCTTCAAAAACATGTCTTAGTGTATAGGAGGGGGACCAACCACACCAAGGCTCTAGGTCATGGAGAGCCAAGAGCAGAAGATTGCCCTTGTCTACCTCAAGTTGGAAAAATTTCTTAGGACAAGGATAGAGAATGAAGAGAACTCTCAAGTGCTTCTATCACTCTATTAACTTGAGAGTTTTGATGGGGCTAAACGTGCAAGTTTCTGGAATCCAGACTATACCTCAAACAAATTTTCACTAGAGGAAAATAGTGTAGGTCAGGGATGATAGCATGGCGCATTGGTGTCTCACTGGGGCACTGGAATCCATATGGAAAAACAATGTGAAATTATAGTAAAAAGATATAAAAAATCTACTAGCAACTTAGCAGTTGAGGTCTACAATACTAACTAAACTGATAACTAATAGAATAACTAAATTAACTAGAAAGATGATATAGAAGATGAGAAGGATGAAAGTGATTAAGACTAACTCATGAGGAGTCTAGTTCACCAACAAGCTCCACATGAACGTGTACCTACACACAGCCGAGAGAGGAAAAATGTTGGGGCTATATAGAGGTTTGTTGCATTCAAACCCTCGTTTTGGTGTTTCCACCTCCACAGATAGCTAGATAGATCGAGAGATAGAAATATGATAAAGGAAATAATGCTAGAATAGAAATGGGATCAAATACTACAATAGACACAAATCTACACAAATCCAACAAAAAAGTAAACAAAAAGCGTTAACACCCTCGACCAAAGGTACTCAAGGCCAATGAGAGAGGAATGCAAGTGCACAACAATGGTTGAGTCAACACAACTGCAACTATGCCAAAATTAGCCTCACTAGGCACCAAGTTGTAGCTTCTATGGAAAAAATGTGTGGGGTGTTGTGATGCCAATAGTGCAACAAGTATTAAAAGTATGGAGTAAGAATTGTGAAGCAAGATCAAGAAATCATGCAGAAACTTGAAGAAGATGGATTGATTGAGAAAGATAACCATTTGAAGGTGAAATGGGAGGGACAAATCCTTTCAAAGGTCAGTAGAAAGGTGAAAGGACATTACATTTTGTCACCAATGGATAAAGTAACACCTCTATAGATTCCAAAAGTAGGAATCTTGTTAGGATGGAAGTGCACCACATAGTCATCCATGTGTCGCACATGCATCCTTGAAAAAAATTTCCCCACCGACACTAAAAATAAGTTCCCAGTGGATAGATTGTAGATAGGTGATCTGAAATTACTTAGTCAGATAATTTGATTCTTCTAAGGTGGAGGATGTAAAAGGGGAAATTGTGAGAGGGGTGAAAATTCACACCTATACATTTTTCCCCCACTTTAGCAAACATGAGTGTCAATGAGTGTTTGTTAAAGTAGATCAAAAGAGTTTAGAATGGTATACCTAAACCATTGAGGCAGCAGACAAAAATCTAGTAAACTCAAAAGCAAAAGGTAGGAATATAACTCCATAGGTACTCTCTCCCGAGGAGGTTCGAACAAAGTGCATTGAAAGCTCACAGACCAATGATAGAAAAATCCTACAGGATGCAAATGATTTTTAGGTCCTTAGACCTACAAAGAAGGCACCCCTAGGTACTCTATCCTAAAGGAATCCCAATGTGAGGGGACTCCACAAAGTCAGATTGGAAAGTAGCTCCATAGGTGCACCTGCAAAGTAACATGTTAATCTACAAACAAAACATGTTAGACAACAGAAAATAGCCATGCAGACAAGCAAGTAGATAGTCACATAGACATTCAAAAAAAAAAAGAGCTTTTAAAGGGGTCCCTCAGGAACCCTTCAAAAGAAAAGGGGTCCACTCAAGGTACTCAGTGTTTGAAAGTGTAAGAGTGTTTTTCATAAATCAATTCAACATCAAGGAATCCTTTTGAAAGATGTTCACTTCATCAAGGAATTCAAAAGGAAGAAGGTACCCTTGCAAGGGGAAGGTTAGAAATTTTCCCATAGGAGAAGGTGTTCCCTCCTCAAAGGAAAGTTTTTTAATTTTTTTCTTTACGAACCCATGATGAGGGAAAAATATTCCATTAGGGATTCTTCTTGAGGAATACAATTTTTGAAAAAGATTTTGAAAATATTTTCAAGAAAATATTCATTGGCCACCAAATGTATTTTTGGAAAATCGAAGCAACATCATAGCCCCCCGTTAGGATGGTGAGTGTCAAACATAAAGGCATGTGGCATCTTAATGAGAGAACAGTAAGAATGAAAAAGTGATGTTGTGGCGCGCGAAGCATAGCAAGATGTAATCTTGGTAATGTTGTCACACACACAAGGGACACCAAATGAGTACCACAATATCATGAAACAAGCACAAAAGATAAGAGATAAAATATGCAAGAAGAAGCAATAACATTATGAATGAGGGACACAAGGGTGATTTGATATTTTGGGATTAGAGCTACTCATAAATATAGATAAATAAGCATAGTAATATATAAATGAACCACCTAATATATCAAACCACATGAAGAAAGGAATGTGAAGAAAAAATAAGAATAAAAAATTGGGTCAACATGGAAGGGAAGCCTAAATGCTCCCAACACTTTGCATCATCCCCAATTGTCAAAAATCAATACATAATAAAGGAAGAATGATGCAACAAATAAGGGAAGTTTAATGATACATAAATAATCATGTATCCAAGCACCTATGAGGATGACAAGGGTCATTTAGGAACACATAACACAAGCATGGGGGAACACAAATACACACACAATTTACTCTACAAATAAAGATGAGGCACCCCCTAGTCCTCTTCAACCAAGAGGTTGTCATTCTCCCAGTCTAGATCATCATAAGAGGAAGGAAGATGAGCCTACAAGAGAAAAATATCAAGGAGGGAACCCTCTAACCCTCTTGCAACAAGAGCCAAGCAAGAAGGCCCCTCGAGGTCTTCTCCACTCAGTTCTTGTGGGGTGAATGTTGGTGACTTCGTGAAGATCGCTAAAAGGTCCAGGACCTCATCCATAGAATTAAACATGCACTTCACATGAGTGTCATATGTTAACTCAATGGGTGAGGGAGGTGACACTCAAGATCCACTTCCAGGCTCACTAAATGATTTGGGAGCAGTGACAAAATCTAAGGATGTCGAGGTTCTTCTATCACTGCAATGATACAAGCTAATACATAACCACCCTCCAAAGAAGGATCACTTCTTCTAATCCTGATTGCTAGCTGGGTCTTCCTCCATATTCTTCTTTATTAGAGGATGTGAGATCCCAATAGATGAAGTAGAAGGTATGGAGGAAGAGGAGAAAAGAATGGTACACACCACAAAGGTATTTGGCATGTCCAAAAGTTTTGAGAATGGTAGGATATTTGGGAGGGACATCAAAAGGGGTAGCTGAACTGAAGGAGCAATAAAAACCTACAACCTCTTCAAGTGAGGATAATTTACACTCACAATAGGAGCTAGAAGTAGAACTAAAGATGAAGGAATTGAGGCAGAGGGGACAAGAGAGGAGGATACAATAGAATATGTCGAGTAAAGGGTTGTTGACTCCTCTTCATTCATCTACAAGGTGGCCTATTGATTGGCCAAAGCCTTTCTCTAACACTCGTGCTCACACACAAGGTGGTTCCTATGACTTTGAAAGCTAGAGCTTGGAGGTTGAGATGAAATGGAAGACTCCTGTTCGAGCATCAAAGTATTCATCGTAGCCATTTTTGATGGAGGGAGGGACTCCTAGATGGGAACAGGAGGGATAGGTTGAGAGGATGATGGAACAACAATGGGGGGAGTTGGATCTAATGCCTCAATGATAGGCCTCTTCCCATTAATTTCCTTAGAGGAAGGAATAGTAGGAATCTATCGAGGTTGATACATAGAGGACTCTCCATAGGGACCCTTCTCCTTACAATATTGAAGAGGCAGAGGCACCATGGGTAAGATGAGAAGTGTAAATGTTGGATGCTTGGGCTTTCACTAGTAGACACCACTGAGTTCTCTAGCAAATTCCTAGGAGTAGATGACAATGAAACCACATTAGGGCATGAGGAACTAACAAGTGAAATGACAGAATAAGAAGAGGAAGGTCCCTAGGCACACTTCTCTTCTTCCATTTTTTGATCCAAGGAGGCTTCACACTCCACCTTGAGGCAAGCCTATATGAAATGGCATAGGGAGAAGGAGGGTATCTCACCTTAGGCATTATGCCTCCATATTGTACTTTACATAGGTTTGGTACAAGAGATTCATCATAGGAGGAAGCAGACCAATAGGTGTAGGCCAAAAGTGATCCGGTGAGTAGCCCCCATGTGAAATCTATGGTTTATAGTTGGTGTCATGGACTACATGCATTGTACCCTCATGGGAAAACATTAGGCACTTATGAACTGCTAAGGAAAAAGCTTTCATAGTGACCAACCAAGGGATACCTAGTTTCACTTTGAAGAGCTCATACCCTGGGATGATGTCAAAAAGTGCATTTATGAATCTAGGTCCAACTAAGATTCATAAGGTCATGCAGTCGATGGGAGGTATAGAAATCCCATCATGTGTATAGATAGTGATCCTAGATTCATCATACCCATCTTTGTGTAAGAAATTAATCAACTTAATGTCCTAAGTGATGACATTCACCTGACATGTTGGATCAACAAGGACAACTGTTATGATATTTCTATTGATTCATGTGGGAATATATAAATGAGATGGTTCTCTATTGTAATTCATTGAGAAGCCCTATGAGGTGAAAGTTATGTCAAGGGATCCACTCGCAAGTTTGCTTAGATAGGATGAGTAGATGTAAAAAGGAGGCCATTTCTTCACACACTAATAGAACTTTCACAGAGCCCCCAAGGGTTTCGCAACTAGATGGTGACCCACTTAAGGTTTCATTCTGTGATGCTTGTGGAACCTTCTAGCTACACCACTAGGGGTCATAGGTTGGGTTGCAAGGATAGGAACCTCACAACACTTACACCCACAACACTCCTAGTATATGAGAAAAGGGTCTTCCAGCACCACCAAATGAAACCAAAATGTAGAGGAGGGGGACCAACCACACCAAGGTTCTAGGTCATGGAGATCCAAGAGAGAAAGGCTACCCTAGTCTACCTCAAGTTGGAAAAATGTTTTAGGTCAAGGATAGAGAAAGAAGAGCACTCTCAAGTACTTTTGTCACTCTACTAATCCAATATTTTTGATGGGGCTAAATGAGTAGGTTTCTAGAACCCAAGTTGTACCTCAAACAACTCTTTGTCAGAGGATGCAACAGTGTGGATCAGGGATGACAACACAATGTGTTGGCATCTCACTATGGTGATAGCATCTATATGGCCAAAAAGTGCAAAAGTATAGTAAAAGATATAAAAACCTACTAATGACTTAGTGGTTGAGGTCTAAAGTACTAACTAAAATGATAACTAACAAAATAACTAAAACAACTAGAAAGATGATATAGAAGATAGAAAGGATGAAGGTGATGAATACTAACTCATAAGGAGTCCAGTTCACCAACAAGATCCACATGAACACATACCTAGACACAACCAAGAGAGGAAAAATGTTGGGGTTGTATAGGGGTTTGTCATAGTCAAACTCTCACTTAGGTGTTTCCACCTCCATAGACAACCAGATAGATTAAGAGATAGAAATATGATAAAGGAAATAATGCTAGAATG
>VDFB02000013.1:52337851-52397600 GCA_007258455.2 Sequoia sempervirens
AAAAACAAATACATAACAAAACCAAAACATATTAAAATTATATTCATTGGATAGCTTGTACTGAGGAATACCATAATCATTTGAAATAAATTTTAAATGAATTCATTTGATCCCCCAAAAGCTAAATCAAAAGTGATTTTTTATCAGCATTTTGATAGGTGTAAAGCAGACGCATTTATAGGTATGGTTTAAAACTAGAGAGGTTCTATCCAACGGGGTTTGATCTAAGGTGATTTGATCAAACTCTCTTCAATTGGAATCCTTAAAATGGAACTTTTTAAGGCTTAAATCATTATATTTTCTAAAAATATGTGATTTCAGCTAAAATTCATTCCTCTCAGGAATTGTAAACCACTATTATGACAGCACAAAGGAGATAAAGAATATTCCATGGGAATATTCCCTTTGTTTAGAGGAAATTTAGTTTAATTGTTAATTAAATAAGGTTTAATTATACAATTAGGGGATTAGAATAATTAAAGGGATATTCATTAAATTAATTGATTTAATGAATGGGGAAAGGGGGGAATGATATTTAATTAAATCACTTAGGGTTATTTAATTAAATAAGATGACTTAGGGAATTAAATTAAATATTTTGATTTATTTAATTTAATGAGATAAAATTTTAGTGCGAAGAGAAATGAATTCACTTGATTTACTTAATTAGGCCAATATATGAAAATGGTGCAATTAATTAATTAGCTAGGCTAATTAAATCAATTAAACAAAAAGAGGATGGGTTAAGGAGGAAATGATGTTAGTAAATCTATTTGTAATGCATGATATTGATTGGGATATTTTTCAATGTCTACAAGTTTGATTAGGCTTAACTATGGGACACATTTTTCAAAAATGCTTAGAATGATGTAAAATTAGGATTAGGGCCTTGAAACTTAGGTGGGGCTCATACACTCAAAGTGACATATGAGTCCCAGATCACTAAATCTAGGCCACACAACCTAAAAAAACTTGAATTATGATTGGATATTGGTTTATGTTAGGATTATCCTTAGAAAGATGTATTAATTAAGGCTCATAGATTCAAAATAAGGCCAAATAAGACATAAAGAAGCCCAATTATTTAATGAAACCCTAGATTAGTGTGAAAGTATTAGGATACACTTTACAACACTCTAAATAAGTCATAATTAAGTCCATTTGGTTTACAAGGGTCCTAAACTTAATGTGAAGGTGTAAATAAATACACTTTACAACATTAAATTAAGGAAAAATTAGGTCAATTTAGCTAAAAGGACCCTAAATCCAATGTGAATGTGTAAAAAAAATTACAACACTAGATCAAGGTGAAATTAGGTCCATTTTAATGTTAACCATTCCCAAATCAAGTGTGAAAATATAAACGATGACATTTTTTGACACTACATTATTCAAGCAAGCATTCAAGTCAAGATCCATAGCATTAAATCAAGAGTCAAGTTCTAGATTCATGCTATCCATTTCACATAATTTTGTAGCCTTTGTTACAAGTTTTTGATGAGTTACAACATAAAATATTGTTCGTTGATAATTCCTTCATGCTTTTCTATTTCATTTCAAGGTTTGATTACCTAAATGGGGTTGACCAAGGAAAACCCTTATCCACTAACAAAAAAACATTTTTCTCTCCTCTACATGTGTAGTTGCAAATCTAGATGTTTTGAGCTTGAATATCCTTTGAAGAAAAAGTTGTAAGATTGAATAAAGTTGTCATCTTCATAGAAAGTCACCTACAAGGAAGAATTCAGAGTTTCAAACTCGTAGATCAAAAGGGAGATAAGCTACAAAAGATCACTAGAGGATATCAAAGTTTCATATCAACTATGATAATATGACTAAATCATCACCTTAGGTGTATGAGTCCTAGTATACCACTTTTTAGAGATTTCTTGTAGATCCTAGTTTACCAATTACATTTTTTTTATTCAACTAAGACCCCTAAACTGGGACTAAATTGCTCACAATTTTGTATGAGTCCCAGTGTGTACCAAAATTCATAATTTTAGGATTTTAGACCTTGTTTCAATCATTTTAAGTTTTCCAAGTGCACCTCTATTAATCTCTAGTTCACTATTCTGATTTTGAGCTTCATATTCTAGGTTACATAGCTAGATTTTCTTATCATTTGCATTTCCTTCTTTCTAAGAAATTTCTTAGTGGTGAACTCCCTTTAATTAATCACACCCAAGGAAACCATCCTAACCCAATCCCATTTTTCAATCAAGTCCATTGTTTGATGGATCTTGAGTTCATTTAATGAACTAGAGGAAAATAGGGTCACCTAAGTTATCCATCTCCTAAAAGGTGGGAACACCCTATTTTCTTTATTTCAAAACCATTCCAAAATTTGTTTCAGTATTGAAAATCATTAGATCTATTGGAAAATTGTTTACATTTTTGAAGCATTGCATAAGTTAGATGGGTTATCTTTAATTTTTTGTATAATTCTAAAATGTTAGTTTTTTCTTTCTGAATATGCTAAGAAAAATCTCATTACCAAGCATGTTAGTCATTCCTCCAATATCTTTCCTAGTTATGAGAGTCTCTTAGTGCAAGAGATTGAAAATGTTGACACATTCCTTAATTCTACATTCCCTAATATCTATCCTAATTGTGAGAATATTTTAGTGAAAGAGGAAGTAAGCATAGACAATCATAACAATCATAGTTTCTCTTCTACCAATACCTCTCCTACTTGTGATAGAGGTATTTTGGTGTTAGAAGATACACCCATTGAGATTCATGACAATCTTGAAAGATCCTCTTCTAAAAGATCTCCTACTTGGAAAGATATTATGGAAAAATAGAATGAGATCATTGATACATTTCTTAACATCACTTTACCCAGTCTCCATTCATCTCCCACTCATGGGAATGTCTTAGTGAAAGAGGATTCAATCATGACAATCATATTTTTTTTTCTCCTAATATATATCCTATTTGTGAAGAAGATAATTTGGTGTTAGAATATACAATCATTGAGAGTCATGAGAGTCTTTTTTCTCCCTCTCATAATATTTCCCTCACTTGGGAACATCTTACTGAACAAAAGGATCCAATCATTGGTAAGCAAGAAAATCATAGTTATTCTTCTCTTTATGCCTCCCATGCATGTGATGGAGTCATCTTACAAAATCTAACTATTGAATGTGATGAACATCTTTTTTATTCCTCTCCTAAAAACTCCCCTATTAGGGAAGATATTATAGTTAAAGAAAATGACAACATTGACACATTTATTTCAAATAGTAGTAATGAGGAATCATTAGATGAAGATGATAAGATGAAATTAGACTCCCCTTTGCTAAAGGATCATCACAATGAGGATAAAGCTTTTGAGGTTATGAAATTTAAATATCCCTTAAGTCCTCCTACAAGTCCTCTAATTATTAGACCTCCCAAGTCATCTCCTAAGCCACTTATTACCATCTACCCACCCTCATATCAACCTCAAGTTCAAAATAAACCTATGCTCATCATTGGACAACATAAAAATAAACCATTATCCTAGGAGATATCCTAAATTTGAAGGAGTTTATGGAAAACTCCTCAAACACCCTAGGATCACCTACAAGATAAAATATATGAACAAGGGAGAAATAGAAAAAATATCATGCTATTATTAAGACACAAGAATACAAAATTAAATACAAAAAAGTACATATGAAGCCTTTCTTATATAGGAAAGGTGGTGAATAGGATTACACAAGATCATTACAAGAGTCTTAATCCTATCACATGAGACAACTAAGTAATAAAAACCTCAATGCAAATATTAAATGCATGAGAGAATTATTAAATGCCTAGATAATTAAAAGTAAATAATGAGACATGGCCCCATTATAACTAACTTCTAGAAATGAAAACTATGAAAATTAACTCCTAAGTAAACTTATAATAATGTGACTTGGTCCTCACTAATAACTAGTTAGGAAATAAATCAATTCACACCAACACCTCCCATAAGTGCAACTTATTGAGTAGATTATTATGAAAATGATGCAAAGATGGGTCCTGCCTAGGAGGCCATGTTAGGTACCCATGTACGAGTACAATGTAAAGAAATATTTGGTAACTATAGAAGAGCATAAAACCTAGTGGGAAAAAGCTCCTCCCCAAGAGAGATATGAAATACAATAATATCCATCCACATAAAGGATGATAAGAGAGATTATACAACCTACCCATAATGAGATAACCCACTACAAAGAAAAGCACTATAAGTACACTATGGAGTAATACTACAATCCTCAATCCAACAAGCAAGGAAAGATACTTTTGTTTGTTAGAAACCATATTAGAGTCAATAAAGGACTCAAGTCAAAATCATGATAAAGAAACAATAGACCTAATGCTAAGGAACATTGGAAAACTTTCAAAGTGGTAGAACTCTAAAATCTATGAAGCAATAGTTGATTGACAAATGATCTAGAATAGAAATGAAGTGTAGAGAAATGCAAACCTAATGCACACAAAATAGGAAATAGTGCATGCACTAATTAATGTTCACATCTACCTCCATGATAAAAAAATTTCCTTAGGTTTGTGTAGAACAAAAAATAAACTTTCCAATGCCACTTGAATCATGAAAATCCAATAATTGAGGTAAAAGTTATGAATTTTTTGAAAAGCTAAATTTAGCTTGCAGGAAATATTATTTTATAGCAAAAAATGTTTACTTATGATTTTATTTCTGAAAAGTCTATTCACTTTAAGTAGACAATAACAAAAACCCAAAAATATTTTGATGATAAGAACAAAACCCATAAATATTTTTTTGATCTAGCACGTAGAAGATGATTAAATAAATTTCTTTTGACCTTCAACTTGTAGAAAAATGACTTGCAACACTTTTTGAAAAGCAATTTACTTCAGATATACTCAAGATATGTAAAACCTAAACGATACCTAGATAAGACTTCAACCCTAGCTACAAAACCCATATATCATTTTTCTTAGAAATGAGTGGAAGTCAGATTTCTAAAGAAAAAATGAAAATGACTCCAATAAAAATGGCTTGCATCAAACCCTTGTAGATTTGACAAAATATGTTAGATTTTGATGAAATGAAAGATGATCTTAACTTTCTTTGATGCCTTTGATTCAATGGCAAGGCTCTCAAGACCCCAACTTGCACCCAACAAGAATTTCACACCAAGATTGGTTCCTCAGATATGTGAAGAAGTCTACAAAAGTGAAGCTCTGATATCTTGTAGGAGTTTATGGTGAATTCATCAAGCACCCCAAGATCATCTACAAGAAAATATCTTCCACAAGAGAGAAATGGCATAAATATCATGCTATAATTAAGATGTAAGAATGCCAAACTGAATATGGTAAAGTACATATGAAACCTTGCTTATATAGGCAAGGTGGTGAATATGATTACACAAGATCATGACAAGCGTCTTAATCCTATCACATGAAACAACTAAGTCATGAAAACCTCAATGCAAATATTAAATGCATGAGAGAATTATTAAATTCCTAGATAACCAAAACTAAATAATGAGACACGACCCAATTATAACTAACTTCTAGAAATGACAACTAGGAAACTTAATGCCTAAGTAAACTTATAATAATGTGAATGGGTCCTCACTAATAACTAGTTAGGAAATAACCCCATTCACACCAACAAAATTTTACAAGGCAACTTGATAGTAATAGTTTTTTAGAGTAACCAAGTTATAATACCTTTGCTCACACATACAATACAAGAAACAATAAGCAACCACAAACCACTCATATTTCATTACCATTGTTGCAACCTATTTTTCCTAGTGCTCCTTGTTTTCCTTTACATAGTGGAAAGGAGTATGATCTTGTTGAACAACTTAAAAATATTCCTACTAAGATATCATTATGGGATCTTATTTAAGCCTCCCATAATTAACATAGCATGCTTCAAGAAACTTTGCAACATGTTTTGGTTCCTCCTAGTGCAAATCCAAATCCAAATGATGTAGCAACCCTAATTCATGGAATGAATTTAGTTAACATAGACATTATTTTTCACCAAAGTGAGATACCTTATTTGGAGATACAAAAACAACATGAAGCTTTATTAGTAATAGTTATAATTAATAAGAGTGGGATAAAGAGAACCCTTGTTGGCAATGGTTCAACCCTGAACGTGTGTAGCATAAACCTTTTGGATAGTCTTGGAATAAATAAGAGAAAGATTAAACTTGATTCCTTGTCCATTTGTGGGTTTGATAATGTAGGGAGACAACCACCTGGTGTGATCACATTACCTATTATAGTTGGAAAGGCTACATTGCAAACTCTTGTCCATGTTATACCTCAAAATATTTCGTATAATCTTCTTTTGGGTAGAGCATGGATTCATGAAATGCATGCAATTCCTTCAAACCCTCATCATATAATGAAGTATGTCTATGAAAATAAAGTGTACACAATCAAGGCTGACCCAAAACCCAAAAATTTCTTGTACATTGAGAAAGACAAGGAAAGTCCTTTGAAAACATTGTTACCAACTTTACAAGTGGAACCCATGCAAGAGGAACAAAAAGAGAACAATATTGAAAAAGTCACAAAGTTATTAGAGGATGATTGGGATTCCTCAAATTTTACACCTACATTCATGGGAGAATACAAGCTCATAACAAAAGAGTTTGAAAAGAGAAAATAATGGTAGTAATGTCAACACAAATTTTAGAAGAACCTTTAAAAGAACCCACTTCAACCAATTTAAAAGATAAGACAACATACACAAAAAACATTGATGAAGTTGATTATGAACAAGCACTGAATCCAAAAGAAATGGAAAAGATTTATGGAAGAGGTTACAAAATTTTGAAACAACTTGGTTATAGTAGAAAAGGATGTGGTACTAGAGAACAAGGTATTTGTATCCATATAGAGCCTACCACACAAGAAACCACTAATTGTCTTGGTTATTGTCCCTAAAAAGAAATGAAAGCATCAAAAAATCCTTCACTCAATACCAAAACTATTACAAAATATTCTTCTATGACAACTTTAACCTTGGTGCATCTTGAACTACTAGAAACAACTAGTGATCTTGGTTATTATCCCTCAAAAGAAACAAAGGAAAAGAAGAAATCTTTGCTTAATATAAATGTAATCACACAAAAAACTCCTAGGACATCTTCAAAAACATGTCTTAGTGTATAGGAGGGGGACCAACCACACCAAGGGTGTAGGTTATGGAGAGCCAAGAGTAGAAGGATTCCATAGTCTACCTCAAGTTGGAAAAAATTCTTAGGACAAGGATAGAGAATAGAGAGCTCTCAAGTGCTTCTATCACTCTACTAACTTGAGAGTTTTGATGGGGCTAAACATACAAGTTTCTAGAATCCAAACTATACCTCAAAAAAAATTTCACTAGAGGAAACTAGTGCGGGTCAGGGATGATAGCATGGCGCATTGGTGTCTCACTAGGGCGCTAGCATCCATATGGAAAAACATGTGAAAGTATAGTAAAAAGATATAAAAAACCTACTAACAACTTAGCGGTTGAGGTCTACAATACTAACTAAAATGATAACTAATAGAATAACTAAATTAACTAGAAAGATGATATAGAAGACGATAAGGATGAAAGTGATTAAGACTAACTCATGAGGGGTCTAGTTCACCAACAAGCTCCACATGAACGTGTACCTACACACAGCTGAGAGGAAAAATGTTGGGGCTATATAGAGGTTTGTTGCAGTCAAACCCTCATTTTGGTGTTTCCACCTCCACGGATAGCTAGATAGATCAAGAGATAGAAATATGATAAAGGAAATAATGCTAGAATAGAAATGGGATCAAATACTACAATAGACACAAAGCTACACAAATCCAACAAAAAAGTAAACAAAAAGCGTTAACACCCTTGACCAAAGGTACTCAAGGCCAATGAGAGAGGAATGTAAGTGCACAACAATGGTTGAGTCAACACAACTATAACAATGTCAAAAGCAACCTCATTAGGCACCAAGCTACAGCTTCTATGGGAAAAATGTGTGGGGTGTTGTGATGCCAATAGTGCAACAAGTAGTAAAAGTATGGAGGAAGAATTGTGAAGCAAGATCAAGAAATCATGTAGAAACTTGAAGAATATGGATTGATTGAGAAAGATAACCATTTGAAGGTAAAATGGGAGGGACAAATCCTTTCAAAGGTCAGTAGAAAGGTGCAAGGACATTACATTTTGTCACCAATGGATAAAGTAACACCTCTATAGATTCCAGAAGTAGGAATCTTGTTAGGATGGAAGTGTACCACACAGTCATCCATGTGTCACACATGCGTCCTTGACAAAAATTTCCCCACCGACACTAAAAATAGGTTCCAAGTGGATAGATTGCAGATAGGTGATCTTAAATTACTTAGTCAGATAATTTGATTCTTCTAAGGTGGAGGATGTAAAAGGGGAATTTGTGAGAGGGGTACAAATTCACACCTATACATTTTTCCCCCACTTTAGCAAACATGAGTGTCAATGAGTGTTTGATAAAGTAGATCAAAAGAGTTTAGAATGGTATACCTAAACCATCGAGGCAGCAGATGGAAATCTAGTAAACTCGAAAGAACAAGGTAGGAAAATAACTCCATAGGTACTATCTCCCGAGGAGGTTCGAACAAAGTGCATTGAAAGCTCATAAACCAATGATGGAAAAATCCTACAGGATGCAAGTGATTTGTAGGTCCTCAGACCTGTGAAGAAGGCACCCCTAGGTACTCTCTCCTAAAGGAATACCAATGTGAGGGGACTCCACAAAGTCGGATTGGAAAGCAGCTCCATAGGTGCACCTGCAAAGCAACATGTTAATCTACAAACAAATCATGTTAGACTACAGAAAATAGCCATGCAGACAAGCAAGTAGATAGTCACATAGACAGTCAAAAGAAGAAAGAAGAGCTTTTAAAGGGGTCCCTCAGGAACCCTTCAAATGAAAAGGGGTCCACTCAAGGTACTCAGTGTTTGAAAGTGTAAGAGTGTTTTTCATAAATCAATTCAACATCAAGGAATCCTTTTGAAAGATGTTCACTTCATCAAGGAATTCAAAAGGAAGAAGGTACCCTTGCAAGGGGAAGGTTAGAACTTTTCCCATAGGAGAAGGTGTTCCCTCCTCAAAGGAAAATTTTTCAATGTTTTTCTTTATGAACCCATGATGAAGGAAAATTATTCTATTAGGGATCGTTGTTGAGGAATAAAATTTTTGAAAAATATTTTGAAAATATTTTCAAGAAAATATTCATTGGCCACCAAATGCATTTTTGGAAAATCAAAGCAACATGATAGCCCCCCGTTAGGATGGTGAGTGTCGAACACAAAGGCATGTGGCATCTTAATGAGAGAAAAGAAAGAATGAAAAAGTGGTGTTGTGGCCCACGAAGCATAGCAAGATGTAATATTGGTAATGTTGTCACACACACAAGGGACACCAAATGAGCTCCACAATATCATGAAACAAGCACAAAAGATAAGAGATAAAATATGCAAGAAGAAACAATAACATTACGAATGAGGGACACAAGGATGATTTGATATTTTGGGATCAGAGCTACTCATAAATATAGATAAATAAGCATAGTAATATATAAATGAACCCCCTACTATATCAAACCACATGAAGAAAGGAATGTGAAGAAAAAATAAGAATAAAAAATTGGGTCAACATGGAAGGGAAGCCTAAATGCTCCCAACACTTTGCATCATCCCTAGTTGTCAAAAATCAATATACAATAAAGGAAGAATGATGTAACAAATAGGGGAAGTTTAATGATACATAAATACTCCTGTATCCAAGCACCTATGAGGGTGACAAGGGTCATTTAGGAACACATAACACAAGCATGGGGGAACACAAATACACACACAATTTACTCTACAAATAAAGATGAGGAACCCCCTAGTCCTCATCAACCAAGAGGTTGTCATTCTCCTAGTCTAGATCATCATAAGAGGAAGGAAGACGGGCCTACAAGAGAAAAATATCAAGGAGGGAACCCTATGACCCTCTTGCAACAAGAGCCAAGCAAGAAGGGCCCTCGAGGTCTTCTCCACTCAGTTCTTGTGGGGTGAATGTTGGTGACTTCTTGAAGATCACTAAAAGGGCCAGGACCTCATCCACAAAATTAAGCATGCACTTCACATGAGTGTCATGTGTTAACTCAATGGGTGAGGGAGGTGACACTCAAGATCCACTTCTAGGCTCATTGAATGATTTGGGAGTAGTGAAAAAATCTAAGGATGTTGAGGTTCTTCTATCACTACAATGATATAAGCTAATACATAACCACCCTCCAAAGAAGGATCCCTTCTTCCAACCCTGATTGCTAGCTGGGTCTTCCTCCATATTCTTCTTCATCAGAGGATGTGAGATCCCAATAGATGAAGTAGAAGGCATGGAGGAAGAGGATAAAAGCATGGTACACACCACAAAGGTATTTGGCATGTCCAAAAGTTTTGAGAATGGTAGGATATCTGGGAGGGACATCAGAAGGGTCAGCTAAACTGAAGGAGCAATAAAAACCTACAACTTCTTCAGGTGAGGATAATTTACACTCACAATAGGAGCTAGAAGTAGAACTAAAGATGAAGGAATTGAAGCAGAGGGGACAAGAGAGGAGGATACAATAGAAGATGTCAAGGAAAGGGTTGTCGACTCCTCTTCATTCATCTACAAGGTGGCCTATTAATTGGCCAAAGCCTTTCTCTAACACTCGTGCTCACACACAAGGTGGTTCCTATGACTTTGAAAGCTAGAGCTTGGAGGTTGAGATGAAATGGAAGAATCCTGTTCGAGCATCAAAGTATCCATCGTAGCCATTTTTGATGGAGGGAGGGACTCCTAGATGGGAACAAGAGGTATAGGTTGAGAGGATGATGGAACAGCAATGGGGGGAGTTGGATCTAATGCCTCAATGATAGGAATCTTCCCATTAATTTCCATAGAGGAAGGAATAGTAGGAATCTCCAAAGGTTAATACATAGAGGACTCTCCATAGGGACCCTTCTCCTTACAATATTGAAGAGGCAGAGGCACCATGGGTAAGACAAGAAGTGTAAATGTTGGATGCTTGGGCTTTCACTAGTAGACACCACTGAGTTCTCTAGCAAATTCCTAGGAGCAGATGATGATGAAACCACATTAGGGCACAAGGAACTGACAGGTGAAATGACAGAAGACAAAGAGGAAGGTCCATGTGCACGCTTCTCTTCTTCCATTTTTTGATCCAAGGAGGCTTCACACTCCACCTTGAGGCAAGCCATATATGAAATAGCATAGGGAGAAGGAGAGTATCTCACCTTAGGCATTATGCCTCCATCTTGTAATTTACATAGGTTTGGTACAAGAGGTTCATTGTAGGAGGAAGCAGACCAATAGGTGCAAGCCAAAAGTGATCCGGTGAGTAGCCCCCATGTGCAATCTATGGTTTATAGTTGGTGTCATGGACTACATTCATTGTACCCTCATGGGAAAACATTACACACTTATGAACTACCAAGGAAAAATATTTCATAGTGACCAACCAAGGGATACCTAGTTTCACTTTGAAGAGCTCATACCCTGGGATGATGTCAAAAAGTGCATTTATGAATCTAGGTCCAACTAAGATTCATAAGGTCATGCAGCTGATGGGAGGTATATAAATCCCATCATGTGTATGGATAGTGATCCTAGATTCATCATACCCATCTTTGTGTAAGAAATTAATCAACTTAATGTCTTAAGTGATGACATTCACCTGACATGTTGGATCACAATATTTTTGTTGATTCATGTGGGAATGTATAAATGAGATGGTTCTCTATTGTAATTCATTGAGAAGTCCTATGAGGTGAAAGTTATGTCAGGGGATCCTCTCGTAGGTTTTCTTAGATAGGATGGGTAGATGTAAAAAGGAGGCCATTTCTTCACACACTAATAGAACTTTCATAGAGACCCAAGGGTTTCGCAACTAGATGGTGACCCACTTAAGGTTTCATTTTGTGATGCTTGTGGAACCTTCTAGCTACACCACTAGGGGTCATAGGTTGGGTTGCAAGGAGAGGAACCTCACAACACTCACACCCACAACACTCCTAGGATATGAGAAAAGGGTCTTCCAGCACTACCAAATGAAACCAAAATGTAGAGGGGGACCAACCACACCAAGGCTCTAGGTCATAGAGAGCCAAGAGAGAAAGGCTGCCCTAGTCTACCTCATGTTGGAAATTTTTTTTAGGTCAAGGATAGAGAATGAAGAGCACTCTCAAGTACTTTTGTCACTCTACTAATCCAAGATTTTTGATGGGGCTAAATGAGTAGGTTTCTAGAATCCAAGTTGTACCTCAAACAACTCTTTGTCAGAGGATGCAACAGTGTGGATCAGGGATGACAACACAATGTGTTGGCATCTCACTGTGGTGCTAGCATCTATATGGCTAAAAAGTGCAAAAGTATAGTAAAAGATATAAAAACCTACTAATGACTTAGTGGTTGAGGTCTAAAGTACTAACTAAAATGATAACTAACAAAATAACTAAAAAAACTAGAAAGATGATATAGAAGATAGCAAGGATGAAGGTGATGAATACTAACTCATGAGGAGTCTAGTTCACCAACAAGATCTACATGAACACATACCTACACACAACCAAGAGAGGAAAAATGTTGGGGTTGTATAGGGGTTTGTCGTAGTCAAACTCTCACTTTGGTATTTCCACCTCCATAGACAACCAGATAGATTAAGAGATAGAAATATGATAAAGGAAATAATGCTAGAATGGAAATAAGAGATTGAAATATGATAAAGGAAATAATGCTAGAATGGAAATGGAATTGAATACTACAAGAGACACAAATCTACACAAATCCAACAACAAAGTAAAGAAAAAGGTTTACTACCCTCGACCAAAGGAACTCAAGGCCAATGAGAGAGGAATGCAAGTCCACAACAATGGTAGAGTTGACGTAGCTGCAACAACGTTGAATGAAGCCTCACTAGGCACCAAGTTCCAGCTTCTGTGGTAAAAATTTGTGGGGTGTTGTGATGTTGGAGTTGTGATGCCAATAGTGTAACAAGTAGCAAACGTATGGAGTGAGAAGTTTAAAGAAAGATCAAGCAAGCATGTAGGAACATGAAGAAGATGGATTGATTGAGAAAGATAACCATTTGAAGGTGAAATGGGATGGAAAGAGTCATTCAAAGGTTGGTAGAAAGGCACAAGGGTGTTACGTTTCATCTCAGAAAGGCGCAAGGGTGTTACATTTCATCTCCAATGGAGAATGTAACACCTTAGGAGATTCCAGCGATGGGAATCCTATCAAGATGGTAGTGTGTCATGTAGATGTTTGTGCACCATGCTCACATCCCTGACATAATTTCTCCCACCAACACTAAAAGCAAGTGCCAAGTGGATGGATTGTAGATACGTGATGTGGAATTACTTAGTCAAATTTGATTCTTCTAAGGTGGAGGATGTAAAAGGGAAATTTTCAAGAGAGGTACAAATTAACTCCTATACAATTAGTAATGATTGGGGTTTAGTATATTTTACACCCTCCCTTAAGGGAGAGTAAAACATATGACAATGTAAAGAGTCGTGTGTATGTATGATACCTTGTAGTAAGAAAGAGATATCTTTGTCACAAAAGAAAGGAACATATTATACCATTGATCAAGAGAGTACCTTGTTTGAGCTTCTCCAAGCTCTCTTGATATCTCTCCCTCCAAGGACATGAAAGAAATTTTACAAAAAAAGTTCATTTTGTGCATATCATTGAGTAATAAAATCCTACTAATGAATGTAAGGATTTGAGTAATAAAATTCAACATCTTAAGGATTGTGGTGCTCTTTCTTGTGTTGATGCACCTATTCCTTCTAATTGATATTGATTTTCATACTATCATGTTGCTCATCACTATGTGGCATTAGTAGGTTTATGTATCTGTCTCATTTCTTATACTTGATGCCATTTTGGTGAACATAAAGAGTCTCTCAAACAACTCTTTCAGTTTTTACCCAAAGCTCAATATGTTTGGTCTTGTAAACATGATTTTTTTATGATATTTAGACCTAAATGGTTTTCTGAGTATATGGTCTTACTAAGGCATAGACCTCACATCCCTAATAACTTCATTTATAACTAACATGTTTTCAAGTTGGAGATATGATTTAGCATAGGTAAACCTTTAAATTCTTCTATTTTTAATATGTGTTGCCAATCATTAGTTCTAATTTTATGTTAAAGTTATGATTTACTCTAATGTGTTACTAAATGTTTAAGTGCAAGAAAGAAATTTTGTAATTGTGGTGGCTTACTTACAAAGGTTATTGAAGCAGTGGGGTAATGCCCCTTATGTTCTAGCTAGGTCAGCCATGACTGTAACCTCCTCTTAAGGTTTGTCTCTTCCTTGTGGGAATTTTCATGGGAATTTATTACCTACTCATGGTAATAAAGAGATTCATTCTAAGTTTTTTCCTCTTTCTATGAAAATGGATTTCACTCAATGAGGTTGGTCATAGATTTGTAGTAGGTGCCTCCCCCCTCCACTAGGATTTTATGACTAGCTAGACTCTAGCAAATTTCATTGTCTAGCTCTTTCCATATCTCTTTCTTCAATGATACTAAAGAAAATCATGATTTCTTTTAATAATAATCATGATGGATGGGGAAAATCCAATGATTAGAATTTTCCTCCACTACTTCCACATGTTCTCTAATAACCTAGCAATGATTTAGGTTATCTATTGTTTTTATTCAATTCAATGCCCTATATATACATTAGAGGTGTGATTTTTTCCATCCACTCTTTTTTTATGAATATTTTTAACACTATTTTTTATATGGTAATATAGACACTATTCATGAAAAAAATATTATAGTTTATAATAAAATTGTATAAATATGACTATCTAATTTAGTATTATGATCCATCTTATCTAATCAATCATACTTTCATAGTCATCCTTACCTTTTCTTAAGTAGTTCCTTTTTTTGTTATATAGATATTGAATTTGAAAATAAATATTATATTGTTTATTAGAAAAGTAGGGGAAGGGCCTTGATCCCAAAGAAAGCAAACAATAGAGCTGAACAACCCAACAAAGTAGACTAACTAAACACAATAGCTAATCAAAAATAACTTGACAGGAATAGAAAGAGAAAAAAAACCAATACGAAGAACACAACCACCAGCCATAGGTAGAATAGAGAGGAAAACTAGAGGGGAAAAACTCAAGCACCAAACCTAGAACCCAACAACCTTTCCTCCAAGGGCTTGCTAGTCGAAATTGAGACCTTAGCAGAAAACTTCTTTTTACATTGTACCATGCCCAAGAGGAATCAAAAGCTAGATTGGAAACATTTAAAATAGAAGGAAAAGAATCTTCTCTAGAGTAACTTACAAGAGGAACAATAGATGCTTTAGGTAAATCATCCAAATCCAAGCTAGAAGGATCATTATTTGAAGATAAAATAACCTTTTCTAGAATGGGGGTAGTAGGGGTCTCAAAAGAGGCTGCACACTTAACAGTAGGATCTTTCTTGTCCAAAAAAATACTTCAAAAGCCATAGGAGAAGCCACATGAACAACACCAGAATTATTCCATTACATAGAAGAAGGGGTACTAGAATCTTTGTAATTATAAGAAGAATCAATAATAGGGTACACTGTTAAATGTTCTTAGAGAGAATTCTTCCACCAAGTGGAGGAAGAATTAGGACAAGAACCATGAGGGTATTCTTGATCCAAGTGACTAGAATAAAAATGTTTGCAGCAATAAGGGATGCCTTGGTAATCCACTAGCTGAGACCAAGACTAGCCATTAACTTGAAGCACAACCTCACTAGGTAATGCTAGAGATAATTCAACCTACAACAATATCCAAGTGAAGGAGGTATGGTAAAGTTCTTGGAAGAAATATCCACTTTCAAGAACTAACCCAGAGCATTAACAATTCCCTTAAGAAGTATAGGGGCACAAAAACTGGAAAAGGGGAAACAACAATATCACCCAAATAGGCATAACATTAAGGGGTTCTTTCAAAGGGTTAAAAGAATGAACTAAAGGCCTCATGGAAAATGGATGAGAGTCCCAATCCCACACACCATGATCTAAGATATTTTGTATATCCTTAGTAGAACTAAAAAAAACAATAAAGAAGCATCTGGTAGAAGGGTAAATTTCAATCTTACCATCCACCAAAGGTTTCCACTACAAAATTTAAAGATGCAAATTTGAAAGAGAAGGCCAAAAACAACAAAATTTATAGATAATACCGAACTTAGAGAAATATTGAATACATTATAAGATCTCATGTTTGAGGGAAATCATAGGAGCAGTGCACAAATGTAGAAGAGGGCACCCCTCACCCATAGAACCAGATCATTAAACCTCAAAAAAATAACCTATAGCCTAAGAAAAACCATCTAGCCCATAACAAGGGAGCACTACCAAGCACCCACAATAGTCACAGGAACACTTGCACCCTAAAAAGCACCATCCACAGAGAGGTCCACTACCAAGTTGCACACAGGATACATAGGTGGCAAGCAATCTAAACTAGGCTACAAGTGAATAGACGAACTAGAGAGGCAGGATGAGGAAGAATTCAAAAAATTAGGAGAGTCATTTGAATAGGAGTGGTTAACCATCGAGCGGGTTTTCAAATTAATTTTATTAAAAAATAGTAATTGGATATAACATCTCAAAATAACTCTTCTATGAAACATTACTTTGGTTATGATTGTTATGCAAATTGTTTGTCTCATTCATATTGTGATATTTTCATCTCTAGGAATCTTAGTGAGAAGATATTTTTTTCAATATAGCAAGGTTCCTTAATAAGAAGGAAACCTTTTCCAATGTAGGAATCTACCTAAATAGACCACCTTTCAATGTGAATTCTTTCGGAGTAAAAATAAATTTTCCATCACTTAACAATGATTTTAATAGGTTATAGAAAATAAAAGTATATGTAAAGTAAATCTACATTTATTTCATAGAAAATAACATTACCAATATATGTATGAAAAATGCACGAACTATGGACAAGTTTTAGTATGTATATTATGTAATGGTGGAAGTGTTCCAAAATATAAAAAATATATATAGAGTGAGAGGAAATATTTATTCTTGCATAGGTATTACTTGTATCATAGAAAATTGTACTCCCTTCTTGGAGCTAGTACAATTTCACACTTAGTTTGGAATTGTCTTAGTAACCTTGCATTAGTTTGGAATTGTCTTAATACCCTTGCATTTATGTCCCTTAAATCATCATTAATAGGCTCCCAAGATCTTTTATTATGTATCCCAAATCCTATTCCAATTAAAATCTTGACAAACTCATTAAATGCATTTAATATTTCAACCCCTCAACATTCTTTCATCCCAAAAACCTAGGGTGGAACTCATACACCACCTTGGGCATATTAGTTCCACTAGGAGGGACCCATACACCATAGTGGAATATAGTCCCTTTTGGGGCTATTCTATGGTTTTGAGTGGGAAATCAAGATTTCCAATTCAAATTTTGCAAATATCAACATTTCGGATCTAATAAATGATAAATTAGATAGGATGCCTATAAAACTAAGGTTTAAAAAAAAAAATGGAGAAGAGAGACTATCCAAGCAAGAAGAGAGATTCACATGAGATCACATTCAAAGAGAATTCAAGCAAGCATTCAAAGTTGAAGTCTTGGAGTAGCATTCTATTTATTTTGGAGGTCTTCAAGCATACTTTCATTTCAAGATGAAGCATTGTTAAGGATTGATGATGGATGCCTATGTAGGATCATGATGGATTCTAGGTTGGGAGATTCACCTATCCATTCAACCAAGCCTAATGACTTGTTTCTTAAGTGATCTCGTCTTCCATTATCACTCTAATTTCTACCTAAAGAAAGGTATATGGATTCTTATGGCTTATTAGGGTGATTTGAGATCCCCCAAATTAATTCATCATCATTTTCATGTTTCATTTATGAATCATATTCTTACAAATTCAAGTAGGCTTTCTTGCATTTTAAGTCTTATAATCTTAGACACACTTAAGATTAGGGATTTCACACATATTTCCATTTTAGATCTATGGTTTTATCAAGGTTTAATTACCCAACTAGGGGTTTGACCAAGGCAAACCCCCATAAACAATCAACCCAACATTTTTTGGGTAAGTTTTTCACAATTTCAGATCTTTCTTTCTTCAAAAGGAAGAGCGAGATTCATACACACAACTAGGCATATTAGTCCTAGTACACCCTTTTTTTCACCTTCTTGCAGATCCTTGATAGTCAATAGTGAATCCTTGATTTTGCCCCGAAACCCTTACACAAGACCTATATGCCTAGATAGGAATATTAGTCCCTATTCAGGCAATTGAAGAAGCTTTTGGGTGAAAGGTACACATATTTTTTTCATTTCTAGATCTTCATTTTCATAGTTGATTTTTTTTTTTTTAGATCTTCCTTCTATATATTACATGTTTGAATGAAATTAGAAAAGGAGGCTTATCACACCTTCATTTTGGTGAACACATATCCCTCCCCCTTTTTCTTCATTTCATTACCAAATAAAATCAAGGTTGAAATCAATTATCTTCATAATTATACTACATGGCACTCATGTTACAAATTGACATAAAGAAAAAATAAAACATAATAAGTACATAAACATGTAGACGATAATAAAGTAAAGAATCCCTCCTCTATTATAGTCACATACTAGAAAACCTCAATAAAATTCATTTTTATTATTTTTTTGACATAAAATGAGTGTAGAGACATGGGAGTTATACTAATGGAATATATCAAAGATACATAAATCACATTGGGTTTCTTAGCTTTTTGAATCAAGTTATATGGCTATAGTTTAAGGGAAATCACCATAAAATTTTTAAGGTAGTGGCATGGGGAAGTATGAGCGAATGATATTGTAGAAGAGAGGAATAAAATAAGGAGACAAAATACAAGAGGAAAGTTTTGTTTATAGTCACATCCCACGATATGTGTTCATTTAATCAATATTAATTGAAGAAAACAAATTATTAAAGGTTTCCTAAATTCTCTTAAAATGAGAAATTATTTATATTATACAGTGAGATTAATGAAATGGATTTCTAGGAATTTTGTGTTGACATTATTTGGAGAGAATCCTCTTGCTTCCATTTGATTACTACGTATCAAGTTTTATATGCATGCATACCATTGGAATGAGAATCTAGAGATGTATAGATTGAACAAGATTCAAACTTGTAATGTTATTTTGAATTAAAGTACATTATAAATTTTATTTTTCTAATTTGGATTGTTGATATATTGATTCTAGGATGTGGTGCTATGTGGATGTTCAATTCTTGAGAAATCTTTAGGGAGAATTTTCATTAGACATCACAAGTTACTAGACTATTTGGAATGGGTTGTGCTTATTTTTTCTTTGAATTAATTATAATACAATTCTTGAACATCATCTTAACAAAGAGTATTACATTAGTCAACTAACTCTCATTTTTGTAGACAATAAAAATAACCTTTCCAAGTGCACCATTGATAAGTTGAGTTAAAATCCATAAATTATAATTTAGAATAACATGTTTTTCACACATAACAACACCTTTGCATCCAATTCATCATTTTAATTTTAACTTGGTTTTCCACTTGTTTACTAAACTATGCATTATGAAATATGTAGTAATTTTTTTAACATTTTTTTGTTATATGTTGTAATTAGGTAATTTCTTGATAGCAATTGTATTGACATATCAAATGTATCTTGTTCCTTGTATAAAAATAAGTATTAGAATGTGAAATGAAGAATTCCCAATGTATATGTTATGAACTTTCAAAATTTAGTAGAAGATTGCATGTTTTAGGTCAAAGTTTCTTGAGATGCATTTTAATGTTTTGTTATAGATTTAAAATAAATCATTTTCTTTTATAATATAACTGGTAATGTATTTCAATATGACAATGAAAAGATGGAAAAACTGGAAATTGTGATTTGCATAGTGAATTGAAAAATGCTAAGCTATGGATGTTCATCCTGTCATTATTTCAATAATTCATGTATGTTGTGTGCTACTTACATCATTTAAAACTAGTGAAGATGACATGTAAATCCTAAGGAGCTTTATAATGATATGCCATTGATGAAACTTTTGTTTTCAAGGATATTTATTCATTATTATTTTTTGTTGAATTTGACATGATTTGGTAACTAAAGAAAAAAATGATGCAAAAACAAACTTGATATTTTATTCACCATATGAAAATTCTTTTATACAAGAGAGAGAACAATTAGTTTGAGAGAAACTGTTGAACTATCATAGAAACAATTAACTACCTACATTATCAACCTATAAAATATAATATATTATGCTGAAATTCCCCCCTTATTACCTTGTTCCTACAAATGTACCCCTAAAATCTCTTATTCACTTTGCCAAGGGACCCCCCTTAAGGCTTACAAAACAAAACCTGCTCATTAAAAAATGTATATACATCTTTGTGAAGATTTTCCTTGAAGAAACAAATCCTGAATTGAGCAAAGCTTTATCAAGCTATCTCTTAGCCCCCATAAAGGTGTAGGCCCTAGCCAAATTCTTGATTTCTTCCTCCCATGACCACCTGAATCATAGATTCCATGAATTATTCAACCAAAATCCATATTGAGCTCTCCAAACACATGGGTTTATCAAGTTTCCTAATGACCCTTGGAAGGGTATAATTCAAATCATAGACTTGAGTGCTCGCTAGATAACCATCCATGTTGAGCTCTACACTAGACCCCTTACCTGTCTTCAAAAAACAAACTTCACAATATAAGTATTCTTCAAATTTGTTAACAACAACAAGGAAAAGCAAGAAACTAAAGCCACACACACTTCTCATTCAAAACATCATCTCAAAGTGAGAAGATGAATTGACATGATGGAAATTCCTCCATCCTTTGGTGCCACCAACCTTCAATAAAGTAAAGGCTTATAGTACTAATGCAAGATTAACACCACCAACACCAAAGGATTCATTTATAATAGATTCATCGTTTGATGATCCCTCATCTTTAATGTAGGAAAAGTTATTAAAAATAACTTTATCATCTGAAGAATCCTCATCTTTAATGCTGGAAAAGTTTCCTTCATTGGTTTTATCTTTGAGATTTTCTTTTAGAATATATCTAACTCAAATTTTACAAGACCAAGCTATGTGACCTTTTTTCTTCCAATAAAATATTTACATTCCTTACTACTTGTACTTGATCTTTTATTATCACTTCGAGAATATAATGCCTTCTCCTATTGAGAAACATCATCTAAATCTTCTCCATTTTTTCTATATTCTTCTACTAAAAGAGTTGAAATCATATATTGTAAACTTCAAGAGGTTATTTGGCTAAGTGTAAAAATAACATTACTATATTTTTAAGGAAAGTTGTTTAACAAGATAGCTTTAACATCTTCATCATCTACTAGAGCCTAAATTTTTGCTATTTTCCTAATGAGGGATCTCAAATTACTTATAAGATTTGACATTGTGATTCTATTTTCCATTTTGAACTTGAACAATTGAATTTTTAGGGAGAATATCACATTGAATGCCTTTGATCCAAATAGATTATTGAGATTATCCCAAATTTCTACTAATGATTTATTTAAATCTACATGATGTAGTTCAAATTTGGAAAGAGTGATACCAATAATGGCCTTGGCTTTATCATCTCTATTGTTCCACTCTAATAACTTAGTTTCCTTTGTAGGCACTTTTTCCTTTCCACTTACTATTCCCCTTAAGTTTTTATTCATTAGTTACATCTGAATTTTGATTTTCTAAGTAAGAAAATTGAAACCAAAATACATATCTAACTTATCTACCACAACCTCCATGGTGATTTAGCCTTTAAATTAATCTTACAAACTAATGTGATAATAGTCATAGTATGAATTAAAAAACACCAAATCCAAATGACTTTAAACTATATTTCATCTCATAAATCATGATCCCAATGAGATGTTTGAAAGATTTAAAAAATAAGAAACCGTTAAACTAAACCTGAAATAAACATGAAACATAAAAGAGACTTATTCTAAGACTTCAAACCTTCTCCCATTGGGGGAGTGGTGTCACATTGATGTGGAATGGTGACCCTTTCCCAATCCCTTTGATGAAATGAGTGTTTAACCAAACTCCATTGTTGAAAAAACTAAGCTAAATGTGATAAAAAGATGCCATGGATGGATGAAAAGATGAAAAATATTGGAAATGGTGAAAGTATGAGTAGAGATATTATTTAAATAGGTAGCATAACTTTACTCTAAAAAGGTGGATCCATTTATCTCCAAATGGTGAAGTATTTATAGGAGAGAAAATGAAGAATCAAGGTCTAAGATTGATTAAATCAATCAATGCTCAATATGGAATCAAGGGTGATGGCATTGATCAAGGATTCTCATGAATGGATGAGAATCAAAGATCACATGGATTAAAGAAAGCATCATGGGCTAACAATGATTAAATAGACACACTTTGTAACATCCTTGAAAGTTTGTTACAATTTTTTTTGAAAATAATCATTCCCTTTTTGGAGCTAAATAGGAGACTATTCCTTAGGAATATTCTCTATGCAAGTGGATGGGTGAGGAAAATTAGCAATTAGTAATTAAAACTAAGTTTTAATTATGCGAGTTGAAGAATATGAGGAATATCATTAAATAATTAGTTCATTTCATGGAAAGTTTATGGTAAATGACATTTAATTAAATGGTTTAGGATTATTCAATTAAATGAGAGAACTTCAGGTGTTAAATTAAATAATTTGATTTATTCAATTAAATTGGATGAGAGGTGTAGGTGAAAGGGAGTGAATTAACCTAATTAAATAAATTAAGCTAATAGATGAAAATGATGCATCTAACTAAATAACTATGCTTATTTAATCAAATAGGTGAAAAGAGGATGCATTTCAAGAAAAATGATGTTAGTGACCAGATTCAAGTGTGTAATACCACACTAAAATTTAAGTATCTAAATTTTACCCCTCTTTGAAGTGAGGTACCAGTTACATTAGTTTAAAGACTAAAGCCTTTCAAATTAATGATGCTGCTCAGATCAATTTTTTTTTAAATTCATGATCGTTCAAATGCTCCACTATTGCTATAGTGGAAGGAATTAAGCTGATACCCTGTCTCCTCGAGAGATCGAGATTTTTTTTTGAATTGTGGGTCGATCTCTAGACAAAGATGTAATGTTGATGCAGGTGGAAAAAACATGCTCTGAGATGTGAAAATGAGCTTAGAAATGCAAAAAATGTCTCAAAATATGCCCCATGGCTCATGAATTGGTGAAATAGGCTAAAAACCTTAGCTTTCCTCTTAAATTACGACAAACACCCCTATGTTTTAGGCATAAATATATATTAAAGGGTCACTTTCAAGTCATTTTTGAATTCACACTTTGAGATTTCCTATGCTTTTTTCTTTGACCCTCTAACAATATGGTTCACCATGTGCTTCCACAACACATTGCTAACCGAGTTCAAGAGTACTAGTGGCCTCCAGGTTTAGGACCATCAGTACACAAATCTAAACTTTTCTTGTACTTTTATTTTTTCATTCATTGATTAGGTATTGAAGCTAGGATAGTTTAGGCATCACTATATTGCAATGCTTTTAGGATTTTTTGGTGACACATTTATCAATTTTGGCGATGCCATTGTAGGTAGCGACACTTCCTAGGATTTAGAATTAGTGTTTCCTTTTTATTTTGGAGATGCAATTGTATTTAGAAGTGCTAGATGGGATTTGGTTAGGGTGACACTAGGAATTATGGTGACACAATTATCTAGAGTGATGCTTCTTCGGATTTGAAAAGGGGTGACACCACTTAGAAAAAGAATTATAGTGACTCTTTTGTAAACAATGATGTGATTATTGATTGAGGGTGAAAAAGCTCCAAACTTTATCGATTTTAGCCAAATTTTGATGTTGTACGCTTTATGCATGTAGGAGGTTATCTAGCTACTCATGTCTCACAAACATCAGCTTGCGTTGCTTGAGGATTTGGAGGATTTGGATGAAATTTGGTAGGAGCACCTTTGTGATATCAAGCTTAGGTTCATTGCATATATTCTTGAGGTGAGGACACATTTGGCCATGATGACTATATTAGTTGACCAATAGCACAATGAGACATTGTCATTTTACCTACCCACTGGTGAGGGCACGATGACCTAGGAGGATGTATGGAGGATATTATGGCTTCCTAATCATGAAGAGTGGGTGATTTATGATACTGAAATTGGGTATGAAACATTCCATGAGGTTCTAAATCAAGAGGATTTCGTTCTCGTGAGATCACAAATTGATTTAGAGATGTATCTAGGGTACTCACCCATTTTTAGATTGATAGCTGGAGCATTGAATTTTGGGATTGTTACCACAAACCATTGGGGTAGAGGACTCATTCTTGGTTGGAGGATTGTATGGAATCAAATGATTTATAGGAAATTGTATGCATGAGGCCCAATCATGTTGGCCTCAATCTATCATGATATGCACCAATTTGTATACTACTAAGGGAGAGGTATTGGAGCTAGTGTTACTTTGTTACACATTTGTGCATGGGAGCACATTGTCATACCTAGACTAGTGGTCCATTTGGTAGATGTTGATCTAGAAGAGCTAGTGGCTTTCAGGTATAGGGGTAGATTACCTTACAAAATACACCATTGGGGATCCCCTATTTATGATTAGTCATTGATGACATGACAATGTTTAGATGGTGATCATGGCTATAGATGCCCACCTAGTATGATGGTCACTAGCAATTGTTCTTTGCTCAACAGACCTAGTATATGTAGGGTCATGAACATATGATGATAGAGTGATACATATCCAATCGATTGGCTAGATAGTTTGGTAAGGTGTATGATGCACTGACAAATGGCTACACTACTTTATTCACAAGGACTACTAGGAAGGGTACATGGGGTCTACATATACAACCACATGTGGCTATAGATGACTTTAGACAACTTTTGGCTAGGCCTTGGGTTTAAGATCAAGATAGGTTGATGTGAAAAGCACCCCCGCATATGATGCATGGTCCATGCCTCCTCTTCAACTTATAGATCCAACAAGGGTACCTCCATGAGGGAGGCCTAAAGGGAGAGGTTCAAATAGAGGAAAAGTTCAATAAGATTAAGGCCATCAAGATCAGCCCCTTGGAGAAGGTCAAGGATAGGGTGGACATGATTAGGCAATGGGAAAGGTCCCAGGGGAACCACCAAGACCTCCTCCACCACCACCATAGTAGCTTTAGTAGTAGGGACATGATCCCCATGATGCTTAGATCCAAACATTGATGCAGGAGTGGCATTAGGCCCACCAGTAGCTAGTGATAGTGAAAGGGGAGTGAGACCAAACCCATCAATAGATACAAATAGTTATAGGTGAGCAGGATCAGGATCACCAGTAGGTTTAGGCACTGACATATGAGAGATACCATGAGAGGCACTAGTTCTAGGCCTCAGAAATTTAGCTATCCCAAGAAACAAGAGGCGTTAGTAGCTAGAGGTTCTTTCTCAGTAGTAGGCATAGTAGGTATAGGGGTAGGTGGGCTAGACAGTGGTAGCACACCTTTATGGAGCAATGAGGGAGGAGGTGTCCTATTATAGGAAAATTTATTACTAAGATGTTCCCCCAAACCATCAACAACCCAATTTTAAGAATAGGAGTGGGGTTTCATCTAGTGTGTCTAGTGGCTATCCATTAGTGAGACAACCTAGAGAACCAAGTCGTCGACAAGCATAAGGTGGTCACCAGGACTAGTCGCACCATGTTGATAAAAAAAGTAGGGGATAGACACCTTGTATAGACACTTTTTGATGTACAACCTAATTGGTTATGTATATACATTCATTGGCTGATTTTGATAGCCTCTTGTATACCATGTATGATGATATTACACATTGACCATATTTTGTATCATGACATTCATTTTGAGATATATATATATGAGATGGCAAGATTTGATTTATGATGTGATGAATTTATTTTATGTGTTTTGATTATGTATGGATGTGAATGCAATGGATGAATGTTGATGTTATGGATATTTGTTATTTATTCATGCTTTGTGACATGAGATGATCTATGATGTGATGTTTATCTGATATGTGATATATGATATGGACGTAATGCAATGGATGTTTCCTTCTCTTTTTTAGTATCTATCTATGACATGCTATGAGATGGATATACTTTATTTTTTGTGTTTCCCATATGATGATGTCATTATTTATGTTATGCAAATGATATGATATGATTATGTAGGATGTATGTATGCTAATGGTTTGTGGATGCAAGGTGGATACATTTATGATTTTGGTTAACTATCATGATACCATGCTATTTTGGAAAGAAAATAGAAGAACATGACGAATGGATTGACCATTGATTTTGATATTGATTCAGAAGTCCAACAAGTCCATGGTTCATTTTATTAGATTATGGTTATGAGATTGATGATTTTCTCATTTCTAGGATTAGGAATATCTTCCATTCCTTATTTTTGATATAATACAAACATGATACATCATGGTATTGATAACCAGGATGGCAGTGTATCTAGTGAGATGGATTTTGAGTCTACAAATAGATATGATAGTTCTTGTTCACACCTTGACATACAAAAAACTCATTGGAATGTATTTTAGAATTTTAGAATATCTTGGACTAAAGCATACACAATATTCAACAATTTACTCTAAATGACCTTCGTACACACAACTAAGCAAGTGTGTGCCAAGATTATTTTACAAGAATACCTCACAAGCACAACAAATAAAAGATAGTGATTGATGCCCCATTCCTTTCTCTCTAAATCATTTGAGACATCATCAAGAGGTCCTTTTAATGGGTCAACAAGATAAATCATAAGAAAAGATCCAAAAAAAATAGTCAGTGTCATCTGCATCTTTTTCCAACATAACATAGCTAACATGATTTCTGATGTTGATGCTCATTGTAGGAAGGATGCATCCTAGGAGATGTTTATTAGATGTTTTGACTAAGAATATGTGTTTGATAGCTAATTGATACAAATTCCACTGACTCATTTACCTATGATCTCGATTTTAGATTTTGACATTTAGGTTCTCACTTCACGTCTTATTACACTTGTTTTTTACTTGTTTTACCAAAGGTTGAAAGCGACAATTGATTTATTATGGATGAAAGTTTATTGTGGATGAAAGAGAAATGAGATGGATGGTTTTGGATTTTTCTAGAATATTTCAATGTTTTTGATCTTTTCTAATGGTTTGAGGCTATTTTTGTTTTTCAAAAAAGTTGATGTGAATGTTTTGGTTTTCAATTATTTGAGGTTTTTGTTAGGGTTTTTCAAATTTCAAATGCTTTTGTGTTTTATGATTTTTCCAATGTTTTTTTTGTTTTATGAGTTTTGACCAAGACCTAAGAGGGACTGACCTATGGCCTTAGGATTTTTATCAAATATTAGCCTTTCCTACATTATACATGCAGAGACCATGTAGTTCGACTGAATTTGACTAGTTTATTGATGAGATATCAACACTTGATGGATTGTTAGTTTATTATGATGAGTTGCCAAAGACTAACCTAGGGTGTCTTGGGAGCACATTAGTGATGGCCTTGCCTATGTTGAGGCTCAGAGACAACGTATTTCAATATGGTACAATTTTTGGATTTTTGATGTTTTGATCTATTTTGGGATTTTTAATGTGTTTTGGATGTTGACTTTACAAATTTTTGAATGCTTTTTGGATTTTACCTATACAATATTTTCAATGTTTTTGGATTTTCTAATTTTGCAAGTTTTTTTGTATTTTTGAACTATTTCCAATAACCTTAAGATATACAAGAACCCGATCCAATACAATCATAAAAAATTTCCCCTAGTGTGATGTGATAGACTACCTTGATATAGGTAGGACAAACTATCCTTAGGAATGTTCCAAGTAGTACTAAGGGGAATATGATACTTACAATATCAAGCTATGATATGGACATGGATGGGTGATGGAATAAATATCATTAGTGATGCAATGGATGAATACAATGTGAAACATGACAAGCTTAAGAGCCAAAGATAGATCGAGGTGCTTATTTACGTAAGGTGCCTTTTTGTCAGGTTTTCACAACTTAGGTACTTGCCCAAAGTGAAACTGAGGTGGTTTTTAGTACAAGATGAGTTTTTTCTTTACTATTTTCAATCATTTTTTTTTTTGAATTTTTATCATTTTTATCATTTTTAGATTTATACCCTTCAAGCCTAGGAATAAAATGTTTTGAGATGTAGACTGATGATTGGCTCCTACAATGGTTCTCCTTTAGGTGTTGATAATTGATAAGCTTCTGATCCATAGCTTGTTGTGACAACCAATGGGCCTAGCGAATTAGGCTCAAACTTTCCTTTACTATCTTGATCTAGATCATTCTTCTGATTCTACTTGAGGATAAGATCCCCTACCTAGAAAGACCGACTCTTGATCTTCCTTTTGTAGCTTCTTTTCATTTGGTTCTAGTATGCTTGTAAATGATTTAGGGCATCAAGATGAGGCTCATCTAGGAATTCTAATTCATTTCACTAAGATACCCTATACTCTTCATCAATGATCAGATTTTTTAGTGACACTCACAGCGAGGGAAGATCGACCTTAATAGGTAGGATAGATTCAGATCCGTAGACCAAGAAGAAAGGGGTTGTAACTATAGGTGTGTAGATACTGGTTCTATAATCCCATAGGGCAGGGTTTAATTATAGATCCCAGTCACAACCAACTTCATTAACCATTTTCTATAGGATCTTAAAAATGGTCTTGTTTGTAGCCTCAGGTTGACCGTTTCCCTAGGGATAATAGAGGTTAGACAAAAAATGTTGGATGTTAAATTTTTTGCATAGATCTCTTACATCTTAATTCTTGAAGGGTATTTCCTTATCAAAGATAAGGGCTTGCAGAACACCATAGCAATAAATAAGGTAATTCAAGGTAAACTTGGAGATTTTCTTCCCTATTATATAAGTCATAGGAATGGATTTTACCCACTTGGTAAAGTATTTAGTGGTCGTGATGATGAATTTGTGTCCATTACATGAGGTGGGGATAATCTTTCCTATGAGTTCAATCCCCCACTGTGAGAAAGGCCAAGGTGCGACCATTGGTTGTAACTCTTGAGCTAGAGCATGGATAAGATCTCCATGCTATTAACATTGGATAGACTTCTACACATAATGATGAGCCTCTTTTTCCATTGTTGGCTAGTAATACCCCATCCTCAATAGTTTCTTGGATAAGTTCATACCACTAGAATGGGAACCACAAATTCCTTCATGTAATTTTGTTAATACAGTCAAGGCTTCCTCTTGGTTGAGATATCATGGTAATGGCCCCTCAATGCTTCTATGGTATAGGGTATCACCTAAGATTACAAATTGGGATGCCTTTTTAATAAAGGTTTTCTTTAGGTTATAGGTGATATAAGATGGGAGGATACCTCTGCTAAGATAGGTGAATATATCATGATACCAAGGGGAACTAGGACCAACGATTACACAAAAAAATCAGATTCAAAATTTTTGAAAGCTCACATGAGAAGCTATTCTACCAAGAATTCACATTGAAGGACAATGTGTGGCATGTCTAATGAAGGTTCGATTGTTGCCATGGCATCTGCTACTCCTTTGTTCACATGAGATATCTACTCAAAGGTTACATCAATGAAGAAGTCTTTAAGACTTTCTACCATATTCTTATAAGGAGTGAGTTTATCATCCTTCATCCTTGGTTTGGTACTCATCATTGACTTGGTTAATAATTAGTTGTGAGTCCCCATAGACTTGTAACTCTTGTATATGTCACTGGACCGTTATTCTTAACTCTATTATTAAAGCTTCATACTCAACAATATTGTTGGTACACGGGAATGATAACCAATATGACTTTGGAATATAGCCACCTTGAGGGGTGATAAAGAGAATACCTGCCCCTGATCCATGTTGGGTAAATGATCCATCAAAGTACATTTTCAATTGATCCATTGCATTAAGAAGAAATATTGACTCATCAAGAAATTCAGATATCAAAGGATTCTTCACATAAATGGGTGCTTCTACTAGTTGGTCCACAATTACTTGTCTTTTGATAGCCTTGTGCTCCAAATACTATATGTTAAACTTTATCAAGATCATTACCAATTTTTCTATTCTCCCAGTGAGAGTTACTTTGGATAACAAATATTTTAATGGGTCGATCTTAGCAATAAGCTTGATTTAGTGTGAAAGCATTTAATTCTTAAATTTTTTTCAAGAAAAGACCATTGCTAGGAATTCCCTCTCAATGGATAAGTAATTCATTTCATATCATACCAAGGCCCTACTTATGTAATAGATGTCTCTTTCTTTTCCCATTTTATCGTGTTGGGCTAGAAGAGCACCTAGTGCTACTAATATTGCTAAGATGTATAATATCAATGGATTGTTTGGTATTAGTGGCATGAGAACTAGAGGTCATAATAGGTAATCCTTGATCTATTGAAAGGATTTATCACATTTCTCATCCCACTTATATGTTATTCCTTTATGGAGAAGATGAGAGAAAGGGTGGATTTTGTTTGACAGTTGCGCTATGAATCTTCTAATGGATTGCAACCTTCCTTGTATCCCTCTCATTTGTTTCAATGTTTGTGATGGCTCCATGTCTAATATTGCTTTCACCTTTTCTAGATCTATCTCTATCCCTCTTTGTGACATGATGTAACCAAGAAGTTTGGCCAATGTAATCCCAAAGACATACTTTTCTAGATTTAGTCTTACCTTATACTCTTTGAGCCTTTCAAAGATTGGTCCTAATATATATGTGTGCTCTTTCCTTGTCTTTGATTTGGCCAAAATATTGTCAATGTAATATTTGAATATTTTATGCATCATATGATGAAAGATTAGGGTCATTTCCCTTTGATGGGTTGCTTTAATATTCTTTAGCCCAAATGGCATCATGTTCCAATAGTATGTTCCCCATGGACAGGTAAATTCATTTTTATGTTGATCCTCCTTGGTGATCATGATTTAGTTATAGCTTGAAAATCCATCCATGAGTGACATTTCATGTCTTGTAGTTAAATAAAAAATGATGTCAATGTTGGGAAGAGGGAAATCATCCTTTCAACATGATTTGTTCAATTCCCTAAAATTTATTCATATTCTGATGTCCCCAGTGGGTTTGGAGAATCGTACTAGGTTGGAAACCCACTTAGGATAGTCCATTGGTCAAATAAATTTGATGTTCAGGAGCTTCTATAACTCTAGTTTAACTAGTAATGCAATTTGATGATGCATTTTATGCAATTTTTGTTTCACTAGTTTGGCTTTAGGATAGACTGCTAAGTGATGTACAACCACTTTAGGATTGAGCCCCAACATATTTGTTTATGACCATGAAAATTTTTCTCTTCTCTCTTTTGTAAATGATGCTAAGTTTTTTTTGTTCTTCATCTAACAATGATTTGGCATAAAAGGTTATCTTCGGTGTCTCTTATGTTCCTACATTCACTAGAGTAGCCTTCTCTTCCAATTTTGTTGACTTTTATGGATGCATGGCACTAAGGGGGAGATTGAATCCCTCATACTTGGGTTCCTTAGAGAGGTTTTCACCATCAGATGCATCCTTTCTTTTTACTATTTTGTGGTCTAAAAGTTCCACAGTGTGGTTTTCACTTAAAGATGGGCATGTTATTCTCATGTCATCAATTATGTGACTAAAGGATTCAACCATCTCCCCATAGTACGCTTGTGTGTCTAAATCTATATAAAATCCTACTTTGTGATCCCCACATGGTAAGTTTTCGTGAAGTCCCATGAATTTTGAGATTGCTTCATCCTTTTTGAATATATCTAGAATTGGTGGTGCCTGTTGGTCCTAGTCAATGAGTTGGGGGTATACTAGGCTTAATTTAGTGTTTTTTCCACTTGGAGTGAAAGATTTTGTGGATATCATAAAGAGATAGTTATCCTCAAATAATTCATCAATGTCGAGGGGAAAGTCATCTAGGGTAGTATCACGTGATATTGGTAACCAAGAGGAAGCCTCAACTCGTTTATTAGAAGTACCTTTTCCAATAAGGGTAACCTTGCTAGTAGTACATCCTAAGCCAAGATTCTTTGGATGTCTCTCGAGAATGATTGGTTCTAGAAAACCATTTTCATTTTATCCCAACTTTTCATTATTCTTGTACCCCTATCCCATCATTAATTGTAAACCTTTATTATCATCTTCCATGGGAAGAATGGGCATGGGTAGGTTGTCTTGATAGTTTGTTTAGATACATCTTCCTCATTAACATCCTCTTTGTTCAAGTCCCCCCACTTAGTGAAGGTGGTAGATGAAATCTTTAATGTTTCAACCACTTTGTTGATAGGTTGGGGTTTCCCATGAGATTTAGGGGAAAGAGGTAATTCTTTAGGTTATAATCTCCACAACCATTTTATTTGATTATTTCCTTGATATTAGGTATACTCTGTACAATGGGTATTTTGGTTTTTGAGGTAGATGCAAGGGAAGATGGGTTGAAAAATGAAGAGGAGGATGTAGGCCCTTCATCATTCTTTTTTATTTGTGGGATATTGTAGAACTTAGCCTCAAGGTTTTGCAATAGTTGAAATGTTTTGGATCTCCATGGATACTAACTTCTTTATCCTCAAAAGGAAACTTGACACATTGGTGATAGGTGGAAGCTACAACTTGCATGGCATGAATCCATGGTATTCCAAGAAAGATGTTGTAAGGGAGATCAATATCTAGCACTTGGAATGTAGTCTAAGCAATGACAAGTACCACTTGGATAGGTAGCTTGATGATGCCTTGTAACACTCATTCTTGATCATCATATGCTCTTATGGTTGTAATTTTTGTCCTTTCAATAGAATCCTTTGAATAACCCAAATTTATTGACTAGCTAAAGGGTGAAAATGTTTAGAACAACACCTCAATCTTCTAAGACTCTTAACATTATTTTTATGAACAATGGCCTCAAGGTGCAAAGAGTGATTGTGAGATGGTTGTGTTGGGAGGTCATGTTCTGAGAAGGTGAGAAGATGGGGTTTAGTAATATGCCCTATCATAGCTGAAAAATGCTTTGTATCAATATTTTTAGGGATGGAGGAAGCTAATAAAGCCTTTTCTAGTATATCCTTATGTGTGGGAGATAGCTTCAATAATTCTAGGATAGAGATCTGTGCAAGGGTTTTCTTTAGCTAGTTGAGGAGAATGCAGTTGCTAGGGTTTGATGTCGATGGTGTAGGTTGTGCCCTAGGTTGAGATGAATCTCCTTGGATTGTGACCTTGCCATATCATGTGGTGACCCCACACTCCACACTAGGTCCTCTGACTATGATGACTATTACAAAATTGTCACAAGAGGTGAACACATTGGAATATACATGCCCTAAATTATTGTAATTTTTCCCCTTGCCATTGTTGTTCCCTTTGTTATGATCTAGCATAGGGTTCTTGTATATCTTGAGGTAATGGTTACCTAGTAGTACATCAATAGTTATGTCTCCATTTTTTATAATATCTTGGATAATGTTCTTCAACTTCATACAGTTGATGTTTTATGTTTTTGATAGTTTTGGAAATTGGCGAGCATAATCAAGTTCAACTATAAGAATTTCTGCATGATCGATTCAATAGGTTCCCCCAATGGAGTGTATTTGCATTTTTGGTAGTTATTCCTATTGGGGGGGTCTTCTCTATTGAGTTTTAGTGTTATTGATTTGATTATTTTATGGTGGTGGTGTGGTTTTTTGTATAGTTTGTTATGTGTTTGTTGGTTGATTGGTGTTTTACCTAGGAGAACATATGATGAATTTAGCATCCACAACACCATCATTTGTTAGATTCTTGTTTTTATCCCATATGTGGGGCTTGTCATTAGAACTGATTGATGGGTGGTTGCCATACACTTTTGTGTTTCCTTATGAGATTAGGTCTCTCTTGATGTTGAGGGCCCTAGGGACAAGCTCATCATAAGTGGTGATACATTTCAATTTTTAAGTGGAAGGATAAGTCTGGATCAACATTTTCTATGATAATCCCCACCTATTGCTCATCAAGAATGGGCCACTTTCTCTTACTAGCTCTTTGCCACCACCTTTGTAGGAAATTAGTGAAAGATTCTTCTTTTTTTTGCTTGAGAGTGCACAACTATTCTAAGATTACATCCATATCTATGTTAAAGGAGAAATGATTTATGAATCTATCAAGGATTTCTTGGAAGGTATTGATACTTGGGGGAAACTATGAGAACCAATCAATTATAGGGCCTGCCAAACGTCATGGAAAGAGACACATCAAGTAGGAATCATTGTAGGCCACCTCCATACACATGGCATCGAATTCTTTGATGTGATTCACAGGATTTCCCCTCCCTTTGTATTTATGAAACTTAGGGACCTCAAAATTAGGGGGAAAGGTACCATTGTGATGTTCCTATCAAATGAGTATGGACACAAGCTTTTTTATGTATGTGGATTTTGTTTTTCCCATTTGGATGTCTTAGATCTATTGTGTGAGAACCTTCAACTATGATGACATATCAACTTGAAGATTTTATGGAGGAGCATATGATGTGTATTGTGGGATGGTGTATGAATTATAAGAGGTGTTTTGATATGATGGATGTTGTATGGTGAGTAAGATGGAGTTTCATACTATGAAGGTGATAGTGGTAGAGGTATATATGCTCATAACGTATTTGGATTGATAATATTTTGTCGGGGATTATAGTATAAACTTTGTTGTTGATGTTGCTTTTGTGCAAGAATTTGTTGTTGTTGTCTGTATTATTGTGCTAGCAAAGCTTTTTATTGTGTGATCAAGGATTGTTGTTGGGATTGTTGTTCTTGTTGTTGTACGATTAAGGCTTGTTGTTGAGCTTGTTGTTGCAAGGATTGTGCTTGGGATTTTTTTTGTTGCAACACTTGTTGATAAGCTTATTGTTGCAACACTTGTTGTTGGGCTTGTTGTGTGTGCAGGGCTTGAGCTTGAGCTTTTTGTTATTGCAATGATTGCTAATAAGCATGTTTTACTTGTTACAAAGCTAGAGCATGATCTTGTTTCTCTTGCAATGTGGAAGTTTTTTATGTTGGGATGGATTTGGGGTGATCATGGGTTGTGGATTGATTTGAGATTATTCTGGATTGTTGGGTGATCATGGGTTGTGGATTAATTTGAGATTGTTGTGGGTTGTTTTGTTCTATCATTCCTTGTAAAATTGTTGATTAAGAGAGAGGAATGTAGGTTTGGGGTCCTATTGGATTTTGCATGATTTGGGGGACCTGAACCATACATTTTTGGACCTAATAGGCTCTCTAGCTCTTATAGGGTTCACCTAAAAGGAGAGAGATTAGATCCAAAAATGCTAAGGGTTCATTCAAATTATGCAATGTATGATGTTGTCTATGCTAAATGAACTAAAATAAATGCAATTGAATTATCTAAACTAAATTAAATGAATGCAAACCTAAGATTTAAACTATGTTTTGAAACACATTGTGATATGCAAACAACAAATAAAATGATGAAAATATGCAAAATAGAGACAATAAGGATGAAACTGAGTGCACCTAGCTGAAGTTTGATGATGTTGGAATGTCTAGAATGCTGGATGATGTTACTAATTTTTTATAGTGGGACTTATTCACTCAGGGTGGTGAATTAGTCCACCTACTAATGAAAAAGTGTCGGGAGCTACTTTCTGATAGTCAGGATCTGGAATCTGACAAAACATAGATTTTTAGTCCTAAGTTGGCACTCATTCACCATTGGTGGAAAATAAATCCTCTCCCAAATTTTTGGAAAATCAGGAAACAACTCTGCAACACCAGATATAGAAAAATCTACTTGTCGAGTTGTCGAAGTTAGTTCTACAGGAAATGGATAGAAAACTTTCACCAAGCTTGAAATAATGATAAGTTGACTTGAAGCACCTAGTTTAATTGTTTTCCACTTTTCAACACCTATAAACTAGATAAATATGTAAAAAAAAGGCTACAAATACACATGCATAGGGGAAAACTAGTTGAGGGTTAGCAAATAGGGGTTTTCCTTCGTCAAACCCAACTTTGGTAATCAAACCTAATAAAAATAAATGAAATGTAAAGGAAATGATAAATAAATAACATGCAAGTTTCATAAACTTAACAAAATCCTTGAATATGTAGGTCTGAAGTAATGTCAATGGCTACTCCAAAGTACTTGAATAATTGCTTGAATTGATGTTGTAAGATGCTTGAGTGCTTAGATGTGTGAATGAGATTGCTTGAATGAATGAGGAGATTTAAAATGAAGTGAAAACCACTTATTTATACAAATTTTGTGCCTTAGTAACTATTCATATCTCATCACATGCGAACATCAAGTATATTTTTGAATAAATCCTAAAAGAAATTTAAAATATTTTGAATTTTGGAGCCAAGGGGAACTCATTTACCACCCATGGTGAATGGGTCCCACCTAGGACTTGAATCTGGGTGTCAAGAATTAAATTGCATTTAATGTTGTGTTTTGGGAGTATATTTAAGAATACACTTAAACAAAGCATATGAGTGTATAAAGTGGCCAAATAGGTCATAAGAAAGAGATAAATAAGGAGAATATGCCTAGAAAAGTGTGAATCTTTATTACAAGACTTTACAACAATTGAAAATAGGACCTGATGATGTGTAAAAAGATGATTTTTAGGTGAATTATAATAAATAGAGTCTAGAATAATTTAGAAATGTCTTACAACACTTCACAACACATTCACAAGACTTCAATATTTGAATTTTAGTACATAAATAAGCATGTTCAAGCCATGTTACATCATAAAATCAGAGCAAAATATGTTAAACACTATGAAAGAAAACCTAAAAGGCCATGAAAATGATAAGGGGCCATTTTTCTATGGTGCATTTAGCCCCCACTTTAGTGAGAGGAAGAACTTGCTTTAGACTCACATTAAAGTAGCCATGAACATTGAGAGGAGGGTTCAAATGTGCTTACATTAGTAAGATGGAATAACAATGATCAAGAAGGATGATCAAGCCCCTAGGATGAAGATCCCATGGAAAACTAAGCATAAGAACAAAGGAACACACAAGTGTTGAAATGAATTGAATGAAGCTTCGATCAATAATCCAACTAGTTGTGAATTAGATCTAGGCCAAAAAGAGAATGTGTACTCACTCTAGGGTGATAGAATACATGATGATTCCATCAACTGAGAAGGCCCAAATGTATACTCACTTTGGGGCCACAAAAATTTTATTTGTTTGCATGGTGAGAAAGCCCAAAAAGAGATACATACACTAGTTGGTATGCACTCACAAACACAAAAGTGGCTATGGGGAAAGTCATGCTACTAGTTGGGCTTCCCGCTCAACCATACCAAAGTTATACCTCGTGATAACTTTAACAAAGCACCACAAAAAAAGGAAATGTAAACGTCAATTCTAGCTTCATGAGACAAGCAAAACTTCATATGCTTAGAACTCATGTTAGAACTCATAAAAAAGCAATATGTCACCATAGGCATGCAATTTGTGTTATGTGAGGTGGCCAATCAAAATGCAACAATGTAAAATGAAAAAATATAATGTGAAATTTTTTCAAAGGAGTCTTGTTCAATTTACCTAAGGTCAATCACTTAGGGAACATTATGTCTAATGTCTCCAAGAGAGGACCAATCAAAGAATAATAAATTCACAACTTAGGGGATGTAGTGTGTCACATCAAGCCACCAAGTGGAATGTAATATGCTAAGAAAGATCATACTTATGAAGGACATCACACCCAATGTCATCCACAAAGTAGTAAATAGGTCATATAAATGACAAGGCTACATTAAGAACAAAGAATGCAAATGAATTATGGTAATGTATTCCCACCACTTTAATGGAATTTCTACACATCATTCATGAGAAATTGCTTTAAAGTAGAACAAGAAAGAGAATGCAAAAGAAAAACAAGACATGAGAGCCAACTAGGAAAGCCCTATGCCAAGTCATATGTTTCTAAGTTAAGCTACATCATGTACAGTAAAATAAAAAGAAATAGGAAGAAAGGGAGTTGCCCCCCATAAAATAAAGCACACCAAACACATAAGGGATCTATGGATTTGGGGTCAATATGTTTGTTGCTGCAATTTTTTTTATGAAAGAGCGTGGAACTATCATAATCCCCCAAATACATAGAACAAGAAGAATGACACATAGAGATCAAAAACAAAATGGAATACAAGAAATCATTTTGGGTCAAAATGGAAAATACATTGTGGTCTCAATGCCTTGCATCATCCCCAAAAGGAAAAAAAAAGTGAAAAAAAAGAAAACGAAAAGGCTTTTGGGTCAACATTAAAGAGACATTTTGGTCTCAATGCCTTGCATCATCCCCAAAAGGGAAAACACAAGAAAATACAAAGAAAAATAAAATGAAAAGAGACCTTATGGGTCAACATGGAAGAGACATAGTGCATCTCTATGTTTTGCGTCATCGCCAAAGGAGAACACAAAACAAAAAGAGAAAAAGACAAGGAACATTTGGGTCAACATGGAAGAGACTTAGGGTGTCTCTACACTTTGTGTCATCCCCAAAGGAAAAACACAAAACAAAAAGAAAAAGAAAAGGAGAAGAGTGATGTATGACATATAGAAGAATAGAGATATGAATAGAAGAAGTGTAAAAAGAAAGAGATAACATTAAACACACAATATGAGGGAACACAATACACACATAAAAAGAAAACCAAAAAGGAACAAATAATGCAAATGTAAGTCAACCATTAACTAAGTTATTGGTTTCTCAATCTTAAATGGCTTAGCAGAAAATGAATAACATAGTTAAGATACAAAGACAAGTGCATTACAAGGGAAAAGGCTAACAACTACTTGTATTCACAGGGGAAAAAAAAGCATGAGCCCAAGGGTGAAGATGGAAAGGAACATGCAATAGTGAGAATTAAAAATTCTACAACTATGGCATGAAATGGAAATGGTGATTAAGGTATGAGAGGAAAAAAACTAGTATTAGTGAAGTGATACTTTTCTAGTATCTCATTCAAAGTCTGACATGTGTTCGTTCAATGTCCAATAATATGATGATATTTGCAATATGGTATATGTGAATCAGGGGTGCAAATAACCAACCTATTGGAAGGTGATAAAAGTATAAGACCTTTGTTTAAAAGTAATTGCAGTCTTCATTCACAATCAGGTGGAGGATGTGCGGGAAAATTTATCTTCTTCAATTTGTAAGGTTGTTTTCTCTTCCTAGATTCTCCTTGTTCATGAATAGAAGGAGGAAGAGGACCCCCAGGGATCCTATTATCCTTAACATTAGAAGGATAAAATGGATGTTCACATGGGAGAAGTATGTTCAAGTTAGGAGGAGGATTCAAGATCACTGTACTAGAATCTCAAAGTCTTCGAGGTTGGAAATGATGTCTATCAGGATGAGAAGGATCTTGATATCCTAGTCCTATTCTGTTTGCTTATATTGGGTTTTGATCAAGAAGCTGATGAATGTTATGTTGATTGTTTGTATCACAACCTTGTTTACTTAAAATAGTAAATCCATTACCATATGTTTCTTCAAGGTTGATTGGATTGTTGGTGAATTGATGGTTGTAATAAGGATATGGTTGTGTTTGGGGAAAGGAACTAGGTTCACTTGAGGGAGCAACCCTAGATCCATCATTGGTTTCAGGATGTAAATATGAAAAATGATCAAGGGATGTAAAAGGAGGAAGGTCTTGTGATTTCATGGAAGGATAAAATTATGCATTGTTTTCTAAGTTGTCAAGGAAATCATTATAGAACTTATTCATGCTAGCATCATCTTCTCCAACCATTTCATCATGAGGAGGACAACCATGAGAAGTTGATAGAGCATGTGGAAGTTCAATTTCATTAGGGTCACAAGCAAAGGTGCAATTGGACATGTCTACCAATGATTTTAATGAATTCCAAAACTTATTGAAAGAAAATTCCATGATGCAAATAAACTAAGATGCAATAAATGAATGAAAAAAAAGATTTTGGAAATGAAAAAAAAATGCAAGAATAGGAAACTATAATGCAGAAAAATGCTAGAAAGATGATGGAATTACTGACTAAAAAGTGCAGAGGGACTGATTCACCCTCGGTGGCAAATGAGTCCCAAGATGCAAATTTTTTATGTTTTTCAGATATTTAAAGATGATTCTAATGTAAAATAGAATGCAACTAAGTATTCAGAATGCAATTTTTTTAGTTTTTCAATTATATATAATGCAAAAATGAAGTTTAAGCTAACTTTCACTAAGGGAAGATAAAAACACCTAGAATGCAAAAAAAAAACAATGTCCTAATTGAATGTTAATGTAAATGTAATCTAGGATACAATATCCAAATGAAATCAGAAAATGAAAAGTGTTCAAGAGTCAGGTTCACCAAAATGATCTGTAGATTTTTGGAACCAATAGGCTCTCTAGCTCTTATAGTGTTTTTCACCTAAAAGGAGAGAGATTAGATCTAAAAATGCTAAGGGTTCATTCAAATTATACAATGTATGATTTTTTCTATGCTAAATGAACTAAACTAAGTGCAATTGAATGATCTAATCTAAATTAAATGGATTCAAAACTATGATTTAAACTATGTTTGAAAACACATTGTGATATGAAAATAACGAATAAAATGATGAAAATATGCAAAACAGAGATAATAGGGATGAAATTGAGTGCACTTGGATGAAGTCTGATGATGTATGGAATGTATGGAATGTTGGATGATTTCACTAATTTTTTACAGTGGTACTCATTCACGCAGGGTGGTGAATTAGTCCACCTATTGATGAAAAAGTGTTGGGGGCTAGCTTCTAATAGTTAGGATCTAGAATTTGAAAAAACTTAGATTTTTAGTCCTAAGTTGGGACTCACTCACCATTGGTGGAAAATTATTCCTCTCCCAAATTTCTAGAAAATAAGGAGACAACTCTACAAACCAAATCTGGAAAAATCTTCTTGTCGGGTTACTGAAGTCAATTATGTAGGAAACGGACATAAAACTTTCACCAAGCTTGAAATAATATAAGTTGACTTGGTTTCCACTTTTCAACAGCTATAAACTTGTTAATTCTACAAAAAAAGGCTACAAATACACATGCAAAGGGGGAAAATGGTTGAGGGTTAGCAAATAGGGGTTTGCCTTGGTCAAACCCAACTTTGGTAATCAAACCCAATAAAAATAAATAAAATGTAAAGGAAATGATAAATAAATAAAATGAAATTTCCATAAACTTACCAAAATCCTTGAATATGCAAGTTTGAAGTAATGTTAGTGGCTACTCCAAAGTACTTGAATAATTGCTTGAATTGATGTTGTAAGATGCTTGATTGCTTAGATGTGTGAATGAGATTGCTTGAATGAATGAGGAGATTTAAAATGAGGTGAAAATCACTTATTTATACCAATCTTGTTCCTTAGTAACCATTCATACCTCATCACAAGCCGACATCAAGTATATTTTTGAATAAATCCCGAAAGAAATTTAAAATATTTTGAATTTTGGAGCCAAGGGGGACTCATTCGCCACCCATGATGAATGGGTCCCACCTCGGACTTGAATCTAGGTGTCGGGAATTAAATTGCATTTAATGTTTTATGTCAAGAGTATATTCAAGAATACACTTAAATAAAGCATGTGAGTGTAAAGGAGTCAAATAAGTCATAATAAAGAGATAAATAAGGGGAATATGCCTAGAAAAGTGTGAATCTTTATTACAAGACTTTACAAAACTTGAAAATAGGACTTGATGATGGGTGAAAAGATGATTTTTAGGTGAATTATAATAAATAGAGTCTAGAATAATGTGGAAATTTCTTACAACACTTCACAACACATTCACAAGACTTCAATATTTGAATTTTAGTACCTAAATAAGCATATTCAAGCCATGCTATATCATAAAATTAGAGGAAAATATGTCAAACACTATGAAACAAGACCTAAAATGCCATGAAAATGACTAGGGCCTATTTTTCTACAACACAGGACCAATGGTAAAGATGATGATGACACCATTTGGTATTGCAATGTCAATGGTACATTCTGACATTGGATCAATTAATTAGAAGGGTTCCCTTGACCGATGTGTTGAGGCTTCCCTTGTTGTGTTTGATGTGGAACCAAGGTACCTTGGTTGATGGGGTTTGTGATCAATGTGTTGTTTGAATTTGGATTGATGATAGATTGGGCTGATTTTTTTTTTGGATTGAATTGAGTAGTTTGGTAACCTCTTATTTGATGTGGTTATAGATGAAGATGGTTGCACTCAAAATCTCGAGGTTCTAGTTTTGTGTGAATGTAGAGGGTGCTATAGAATGATGGTGAAATAATGATTTAGGGAACCAAATGTTCATATCAAAGTTGTGTTTTGGTGATGGTTGGTGTTTTGAGTACCCAAAAGTGTGTTTCCTTCCAAAGGGAGAGTGTGACCAAGACTGGTGGCAATCCTAGTTCCAAGACTAGGAGGTAATGTTTGACTTGGCACAAGGGATGGAGTAGATTGAGTCAATCATTGTGTTAAGGTTTGCGACATGAAAGTTGGGGGAATTGAAGCCACATTTTCTAAGGTTTGATGATATTTTTTTATATTCAAGGATTTCTTCCTTAGTGAGCTCAAGTGGGTTGTTTCTGACATCTTCTACCTCATACCTTGAGGGATTTTGTAGTTGTTTTGAGGGAGTAGTGTGGTAAGTAAAATTGTACTCCCTTCTTGGAGATACTATAATCCCTTGCCTAATTTGGACCTATTTTGGTACCCTTGCATTTTTTTTTAACAAGAACAACAATGCCACCTATAAACTGTCACACCATGACAATACCAGAAAAAAGTACCCTTGCATTAATTAACCTCTAAAATCATCATTAATAGGCCCCTAAGACCCATTATTTCAGATCTTGAGGCTCATTTCACCTAAAAACCTAACAAATCACTTAAAACACTGAAAATATTGAAAGACCACTTCAAAAGCTAATATGGGACTCATTTTCCACCTTGGGTGAATGATTCCCCTTAGGTGGGGCCCATGCACCAAGGGTGGTGAATGAGTCCCATTTGGGGTCTTTTTCAAATTTGAGCAAGAAATTCGCCATTTTAATTTAAATTTTTCATGGATGTCAACCTTTGAGATCTAAATAATGGTCAATTAGGTGTTAATTCCTATATAAGAAAATTTCTAAGTTATTTTTATCATCTAAGAAACTTCAAGCAAACATTTTTATGAGAAATTTCAAGATCCAAGCTTTCAAGCACTCTTGAAAAGGGAATTCAAGAGTCTATTTATAGCAAAGTTGAAGCTTTGATGTAGCATTAAAGCATTTTTGGTAGGCCTTCAAGCTCACTTTCACTCAATATCTAGCATTGTCAAGGGTAGATTAAGGTTGCCTATGGTGAATCATGATGGATTCTAGGTTGGGGAGATGGAACTAGCCATCAAGCTAGACCTAAGGACTTGTTTCCTAAGTGGTTCCATCCTCTATTATCACTCCACATTCATCCTAAGGAAGGTACAAGAATTAGTAGGGCTCATTTGGGTGATTATAAATCCCTCAAAGTGAGTCATTCATGTTCATATTTCCATTTATGCACCATACTCTTGCAAATTAGAATAGGATTGCATTGTGTTTCAGATTTCCTAGTCTTAGACACAGTTAAGGCTATGGTTTACATTCCTATTTTTATGCATGTTTCATTTCTATCAAGGTTTAATTACCAAACTAGGGGTCTGAACAAGGAAAACCCCCCATTAGAAAATCAAGTTTATATTTTTTTTTGCAAGTGCTTTCAAAGATTTGGATCTAAAATTCAGGTTGGAAGGAAAGAGTAGGTGTTGAGGTGCAGATCAAAACTTTAATTTCTCAAAAAAGTGAAGTGGCACTGATTCACTAAGACTAGAAAATGAATCCCACTACAAGTGATTTTCTAATCTATTTGCATATTCAGATACCCTTTTTCCTGAAATAGGTTTCTAGGAAAAAAATTAGATCTAGGATTGATTCACCCAGGTTGACAAGTGAGTCCCAGTAGGTGAAAAATTCAAATTTTCTAGTGATTCAAATATGCAATCAATTATTTACCAATTTCCAGGTGCACCACTTTCATCTTATTTATTTTCTATTCTATTCTATTTTCATTTCAAGGTCATTTTATAGGTCATTCCATTAAAGTAGGGTATAGTGTTGCATCTTGCATTTCATTATCTTTTCCATGTTCTTACTTTTGGTGAACCCCTTACTAGTTTGCATTCAGCCCCTAGGACAACCCTATTATAACATTTCTTTCTCTTCTAGATTGAGATCTTTAGCATTACCCTTGAGTGTAGTGTGTGGAAAGTGGGTATGCTCTATGTCCTAAGCCATATGACAACATCCAAACCCCATTTTTCATATACAACATTTTCGTGAACCTACATTTAGAGCATCAAAATTCTGATTTGGAGCACATCATCATCCTAGATTTGGCTTACATTAACATTGCATTAGTGAAATTTCATATAGCTTACGTTTTTTCATCTCATTCCACTAAAAATCAGTAAAAATTTGCATTTGTGCTTAAAAATTTGTATTTGTGCTTAGGATCTAGGTCATATAGCATAGAAAATAGAAAAATCAAGTAAAAAAAATGAAAATTTTGAAAAAAATCCCTTCTAGGACTCATTCGCCACCTTGGGCGAATCAATCCTAGTACAAATTTTGAAATGCATTTTACAAATTTGAATTTCCTATTTTTAAGATTTTATTTGCTGTTATTACTTTTTTGTTTCAGTTTGCCTACTTTTTGTTACCTTCAAATCATTAGAAGTAGCATAATTTGCATTCATTGAAATTGTGGATAGAATTATATTTTTGCACTTTTCATTTTTAGCATTTAGATTAGATCACTTTAGACATAGATTAGGAGAAAAAACTAAAGAAAAGACCCAACATCTAAGCCACTTGGAGAAAGTATAGTTATTTGACTATGTCAAATCTCTCTTTCCAAGTTAACTTAACCCTCAAGCCTTTTAGTAGTGATGACTTTGATATGTTGGATGAAGCACTTGTGGAGTTCATCTCACAAAGTTCATCCACTAAGGCTTGTTATGAAAAACCAAAACCAAGAGATGGTTAACATAATTCAACCTTAACTCATACTTTACCCACCTTCACACAAACCTCAACCTAAAAATAAGCTTGAAATTATCATTTACCATCCTAAGAATAATGTTTTTCAATAGTCAAAAAACAATACCATTGCTCATACATACAATACTCAAAACAGTCTGTAACCTAAACAACCAACTTTGACAACCTTACCATTTCCAAATCCCATTTTTCCTAGTGCTCCTTGTTTTCCTTTAAATAGTGGAAAGGAGTATGATCTTGTTGAACAAATTAAGAATACTCTAACAAAAATATCCATATGGGATTTGATTCAAAACTCTCCCGATTATCTCACTATGCTTTAAATAGCCTTACAACAAGTTGAAGTTCCTCTTAATACAAATGCAAATGATGTGGTAGCTCTAATACAAGGAATGAATATAGTTAATGTAGATGTTACTTTTCACCAACATGATCTCCCTCCCTTGGAGATGAGGAAGAAACATGATGCCTTTATGATAATAGCCAAATTCAATAGAATATGAATAAAAAGAATCATTGTTGATAATGGCTCAGCCCTTAATATGCGTAGTGTGAACCTATTAGATAGATTACATGTTGATAAATGAAAAATTGAACCTAATTCCTTATCCATTCGAGGGTTTCAAAATATAGGAGAGCAACCGATCAGTTTGATTACTTTACCTATTATAATCACAAAGGCTACTTTACAAACTCCTATTCATGTTATGACTCATGACCTTTCCTATGATCATCTTTTAGGAAGACCATGCATTCATGAGATGCATGTGGTGCCTTCGACTCTTTATCATATCATGATGTATTTCTATAACAATAAGGTATACCAAGTTGAAATAGACCTCGAGCTTGAAAGTTGCTCGCAAGTTGAAAAAGGAATGATAGGTCCTCTATGTACATTAATTCCAACATCAAAAATAGAACCTATGAAAGAGGAAAAATAAGAAACGGAAACAATGCCCAAGTTATTAGATTATGATTCAAGATCCTTGGAATCACACCTTCATTTATGGGAGAATACATAATCACAAGAAAGGGGGATGAAAAGAAAAAGCAACCAATGATTATGTCAATACAAAACTCGAAAGAAATGGAAAGAATTTATGGGAGATGTTATGAGCTTATAAAGTAATTGGGTTATAGTGGAAAAGAATGTGGAAAGAAAGAACAAGGCATCCATGTTCCTATGGAACCTAATAAGAAAGAAACAAAAAGTGGCTTGGGATATTGTCCTTCTAAGATAATGCAACCAAACAAGAAACCTTAGTTAAACATCAATACCATTATGTGTAAACCAAAAATCAATCTTACCTTGAAGCATCCTAAATTGCTTTATATGAATTATAAACCATCATGGGAATACTTTGAAGATGATGAAGCCTTGAAACAAATTCTATGAGTTTATGATAGATCACCTACTCCTCAAAAGAAAAATATTACATGTTCTATGATTAGCACCAAACAAAATGAAGGAGAAAAGAAAACTGATGAGATGGAAATGAGTAATGAAGAATACAACCCTAAATTTCCAAAACCAAGTGCACTCCCTTTAGGAGATATAGTGGATATAGAAATGAACATCAATGATAACAAGAAAGTGATCAAGATAGGGAAGTATCTTGATGATGAAGAACAAGAGGACACTACAACATTACTTCATGATTTTCTCAAAATTTTCATTTGGACCTATTTAGATATATTGGGAATTTATCCTAAGATTGTAACACACAATATAGTCCTCACTAAAAATGCTAATCCCATTAGAGAAAAGATCAAAAAGTGAATCCTAAAATAGCCTTGCTAGTTAAGGGAGAAATTGAAAGACTTTTGGAGGCTGGTTTCATAAAACCTATAGATTATTCTCCTTGGATCTCAAACATTGTCGCAGTCCCAAAACCTAAAATTCATATTAGGATGTGTACATAATTTTTTGATTTGAATAAAGAAACATTAAAAGATGAATTTCCCCTTCTTGATATTGACATGATTGTAGACTCAACTGCAATAAATTCTTTCTTGTCATTCATGGATGGATTTTCTGGGTATAATCAAATCTTTATCAACCCTTAAGATCAGTACAAAATAGCATTTACAACTATTTGGGGAACATTTTGTTGGGTAATGATTCCTTTTGGATTGAAGAATGTGTGGAAAACATATCAATGTGCAATGACATTAATATTTCATGATCACATAATATAAGATATTTGGTGATTTAAAATTAATCATTAAACAAATCAATGGAACATATCAAGAAAATCATGAAAAATTATCGAAATATAAGGATCTCGCAATAACTCTATTAGAGAATTTTGAATCATTTACCATTGAAAACATCCCCCAAAAAGATAATTAGCATGCAGATGCAATGACAAGTGTAGCTTCCCTTATATCTCCAAAAGATCCTTCAAAAGACTTCACTTTTATTGTGCATACAGTTATGAAACCATTAATTGAAGACAAACCAGATGAAGTATTAGCAACAACCATGGAATACTTGAGTGAATGGTATGATATGATATTTAACTATTTGAAAGATGGTACCTTTCCTAAGCCAAAAACAAAGAAAATTTGAGCTCATCTGTGAAGACTTGCATCTAAGTATATAATTCTAGCTGATGTGTTGTACTGCAGATCATTTGATGGCCTTTTACTTAGATACCTTAAAAAAATTGAAATACCCATAGAACTTGAACAAGCTCATGCAAGTGCTTTTTGTGGTTACTTTGGAGAGAAAACGTTAGTTAAAAAAATTATCCACATAAGATACTACTAGAGACATATGAAACAAGATTGATTTACATATGTTAAAAAATTTACAAATTTCAAGAACATAGAAATTCGATTCATGCTCCTACCTCTACAATTCAAGCTCAAGTCCCTATTTGGCCCTTAGAATTTTTGGGTTTGGACATCATTGGAAAAATATCACCACCTTCCTCTGTCGAACATATATTTATAATCACTGCAACAAATTGTTTCACAAAATGGGTAGAAGCAATCCCTCTTCGATCAACAACTGCTGATGTAATATGCCATTTCATATTGGAACACATTATTGCTTGGTCTAAACTTCCTTCAATGTTAGTTTTTGATAATGGTACACCATTTAAGAATAATGATGTGAAAAAATTCTTAGAACCATTTGACATACAACATCACTTTTCAATGCCCTATTATCTACAATCTCATGGTCAAGTTGAATCAAGTAATAAAACCCTTGAACAAATCTTAAAGAGAATAGGTAATAAACATAATAAGGATTGGCACACATAGTTAACATATGTGCTATGGGCATATTACACGAATGTTAGAGTATCCACAAGAATTAAACCTTATAATCTCATCTATGGTACTAAGGCAATAATTCCTTTACACTTAGAGATTTCTACACTAAGAATTGCTCTTCAAGGAATTATTAATGACAAAAATTACAAGGAAAAATGATTGCATTAGCTTGAAATGCTCAACGAACAACACATCAATGCATTTGAGAACCTTCAAGCTTATTTTAAGAGAAGGCACCATAGTTGCAATGACAATGTCTTCCCTCGTGTATTCAAAAAATGTGATCTTGTATTATGTGAAAATCAATGCAACATTAATGCCAACCTAACTGACAAAGGAAAATTCAATCCTAATTGGTTAGGACCCTATATAATTAATGCAAGCTATGTGTCTGGTGCATATGCATTAATAGAATTAGACGAAACCCCTCTCAAAGATCCTATTAATGTTGCACATCTGCATTGGTATTATGTCTAATCCTCTTGAATAGCATGAATTATAAAGCAATGGTGTTAGAGTTCCTAGATAATATTCTATGTGCTCTCGCTTTGCTTCATTCTCGATAAATAGTTATTTTTGTGTCTTGAATACTAAAGTGATTACTTATTTCATTTTAAATTATTACTTTAGGTTTCATGCTATTCAAGTTCATCTTGTATGTTGTGTTAGGTTAGATCCTTATATGCATTTAATGTTATTTTATTATCTATCATAGGTGCATTTAATTTAGCATAATATACTTAATCGCAATGTAGCATCTAAAAGAAACTAGAATATGGTTTAGTTAGATCACATAAAGCATGTTAAATCATGGAGACTTTCATTAAATAGTCTTACAAAGATTATTTAATTAATCACATTTCCATTTAACATTCAACACATAAACACAAGTAATAAAACATCAAATGCTCATATATATATCAAAGTTTTGTGTACATGTATTTAATATATATAATGGTACTGAGGTCTATGACTACTAGATCCCTAAGGACCTGGTGCTCACATCCTTCTAGTGGCAGTCTATTAGGAGGTGGTATGCGATTGTGATCATGATCCCCTTAGTGTACTAAGAGAAAACTATAAGCCCCATACCTATCCATGGACCTCTTGATGCTCTTTGGCTATCTAATCTCTCTTTTCCTATAGTCTAGCTACCTCAAATTGTAGTCTCTTGAATTCTATTGGGGTCCAAGATGACTATACATCCTAGGAAGTATTAGCTTAGTGGATATTATTCCTAAGACTCTCATATGTTACCTGCACTCAAGTATAACCTAAACAACTCTAGATCCTACTCCATGATGAGTGGGGGTACATAGTCTAAATCAGTGGCCTCCTCATTGACTGATGGGGGTACTATTTCCATAGCCACCTGATGATAGAGATCATGAAGATCTCTCATAGATCCTGTAAGATATAAACCATAAACATAATTACCACACATCATGATATATATGTATACATAAATTAAAGCATAAAACATAAGCATAAGCATAGAGAATAATAGTAAATAAAATATCATCACCTAGCTCTTTAGCATGCACTGTGAAATCAACTCATCATGTGTAGGGGGCATGGAGGACATGCTAGCCTCTCCATGGTTGTGAGTGTTGGTTCCTGCTACAACTTTTTCTCATGATCTAGTAATGTGAATAGGAGATGGCTCTCCCCACTCGTCACACACTAGATCCTCATCTATTGCCTCGCCACCCTCACTCATGGAATAATCCTCCTCATCCTTCTCGTCAACCTCCTCCCCATCCACCTCCTCTTGGCCATCATAGTCAAGATTTTCATCCTCATCATACTCCTTGTCTATCACATATATAAATATGTATCCAACCCTATAGCATATCTCCTCAGCCCTATCCTCCACTTCATCCTCATCATCTGGGAGTGGCCCTGCATCACCCATCAACTTATCCATCAAGAATATAGGAGCCGGTCATGATACTTTCCACCACTCATCATAGTCATCTGTGGCTTTGACATCATTAGCATTGGAGAACAAAGGAATACCATGATTTGAGAACTTGGAGTCACTGTAGACAACATCCTTGGTAGTGAATCATCTAGAATCATTAGGTCTTTGAGCAATCCATACTAATCTCCTAAAAAAGGGCCGTGCCTTGGGTGCTATATGAACCTAACCAAAATATCGCATGGAATGATCATGTAGTAGAAAGGACATACTATGTAATCATGTTTTCCAATCAAGAACCTATCCATTTGCAATCTCCTCATCTATCAAGTCTCATATGGCCATTGTAGTGAAAGCTAATAAGGTCTCCAAATGATCTCAGCCTCCTCAAGTCAGTCAAATCAGACTCTCCAAAAGTACAAGTCACTATACTGCCAAAATCACCAAAGTGGATAGTTGAAGGCTTGAGGATACCCTAAGGTTTTTGAACATGGGAACCCTATCAGTCTCATACACATGATATGCTCTAGGCACCACATCTATAGAAGTGTAAAATGTACCATATTGTCCACCTCCTAAAATACAAATTGTCCAACATCATAATACAAGTGCACCAAGATGTTGTACCCCCAGGCATATACAATCCTATGCTCTACCATCCCTTGAATTAGGTGTACTAGTCCTCCCTTTAAGTGTGCTCCTCATCTGTCAAGGATGAGTACAAGTGCTACTATCAACATCATAATCCATGTAACTAGGGGGGGCCATGAGTATAGTATCATTGCTAGATCTATTTGTGGCCTCATCCTCTCATCATGCATTGTACCTCCCAAGCATTATTGCATGTCATATTTCATCTCCTAAAATGACCACTCCACTAGGAAATGCACTCACCTACCCCAAATTAGAACTCAGAGTATGCAGTGTATGTCCTCTAGTCCAGTAGGTAGATGAAATGTATAGGTATCTGTGTCCCATCACTTTGTTAATGTTATCAGGATAGAATCATGGTACCTCATGGGAGGTATGAGGTACACCCAATATAATCCTATGGCATGCAAAATATCTAAATCCTTCACTGAAAGAGTGGGGACTAAGTCTCAAAGGAAGCTAATCTTCTACCACCTAGATGCTATCACAAATGGGTGGGAACCTAACTTGAAAGAAAAAATATGTCCTATAAGCATTCTAAAATCTCAACTCTCTACATCACCAATCATAAAAATGTAGTAATTTTTTTCGAATGTACTTTCCTATAGTTCCTAGACAATTTAGACCCCTTTTGGGACACTTTGCAAAGAAATGAGACACTTTGCAAACAAAAGGGACGCTTTACAAAAAAAAGGGGACACTTTGCAAACAAAAGGGTCACTTTACAAAAAAAGGGGACACTTTGCGAGAAAAAAAGGGATGCTTTGTGAAATTTTCTTCCAATGCCTTGGATTAACCTAGAAATGTGTAAAAATTATAAAATAAATGTGTAAGGATGAAACTAAGGTAGAAAAATCAACTCACCTCATGATAGTTCTTAATGTGAGCCTCCTAGTCTCGTAGGATGTATAATCTCGTAGGCTTGTAGTCTCATCAACTTAGAATTCTCAATCACTCTTCAATCACTCTCAACCTACAAAATGGTAAATGACAAAATAGTTATAATTTACTTCACTTTTTACCCTTAGATAAGTTAAAACTAGGGTTTCTACTATATTAGGGTTAAAAAGTGTCTTTCATTCAAATAAACATAACATATGCTAGAGAGCTCTATTTTTTATGCCATTTGTTACATTGGAATCATCATTCCGCTCTTGTCCTCATCAAATATTTTTCATAATGTGATATGGTACTTGGAAATATCTTATGATATGACTTACCTCATTTGATGTGGCTGGATTTATACCTTGATTCCACATCCATAAAGTAAGTGGAATCAAGGGGGTGTACATCTACCCTTGAATTTTATTTCTAGAAGAAGTGAGATAAGAGAATTTTTGGATAACTAACAGATTCATGTTGCAGGATGTGGTTCCTAACATTGTGGTTTTGGAGATAGCTACACTGGGGACTCATCCTCCCATATGAGTATCCTTTTATGAAATAGAGTTTAATGTTTGATTTCCTTTAGCTTACATATGCACATAGAGTCATATGGGAAATAATGTGGGGGCTAAATGTGGTAACTAAAATTGTACTCCCTTCTTGGAGATAGTACAATACCTTGCCTAATTTGGACCAATTTTGGTACCCTTTTATTAATTACCCTCTAAAATCATCATTAATAAGCTCCTAGGACCCATTATTTCGGATCTCAAGGCTCATTTCACATAAAAACTTGACAATATCACTTGAATCATCAAAAATCCTAAAAACCCACCTCAAAAAGATAAGGTGGGACATGTGGCATATAAAAATGGCCCCTTGTCATTTCCATGGCATTTTAGGCCTTGTTTCATGGTGTTTGATCTATTTTGCTCTAATTTTATGATGTAACATGGCTTGAACATCGATATTTAGGTACTAAAATTCAAAGAATGACATCTTGTGAAGGTGTTGTTAAGTGTTGTGAAACATTTCTACATTCTTCTAGACTCTATTCATTACAATTCACCTAAAAATCACCTTTTTACACATCAACAAGTCCTATTTTGAAGTGTTGTAAAGTCTTGTAACAAAGATTCACACTTTTCTAGGCATATTTCCCTTATTTATCCCTATCTTATGACTTATTTGACCTCTTTATGCCCTCATATGCTTTAATTAAGTGTAATTTTTAATGTAAGCCTGACACACCACATTAAATGAAACTTAATTCCTGACACCTAGTTTCAAGCCCTAGGTGGGACCCATTCGCCATGGGTGGTGAATGAGTCCCCCTTGGCTCCAAATACAAAATATTTTTAAATTTCCTTTTAGGTTTTAATTTAAAAACACTTGATCCTAACTTGTGATGAGGTATAAATGGTTACTAAGCCACAAAATTGTATAAATAAGTATTTTTACATCCATTCTAACCCCCATTCACTCATTCATTCAAGTATTCCTTCAAGCATTCATTCATACATCATTCAAGCATATTACAACATTTCATCAAGCATTATTCAAGCACTTTGGAGCATCCATTAGCATTACTGTAGATTTGCATCATCAAGGGTTGGTAAGTTGATAGCATTTTCATGTTATTAATTTATCATTCACTTTCATTTCATTATTTTATTAAGGGTTTGATTACCAAAGTGGATTTTGACTAAGGAAAACCCCTATTTCCTAACCCTCAACCATTTTTCCCCTCTTGAATGTGTATTTGCAGACTTTTTTATGCAGATTTATCAAGTATTTAGGTGTTGAAAAGTGGAGAACAAGTCAATTAGGTGCTTCAAGTCAACTTATTCATATTTCAAGCTTGGTGAAGGTTTTCTATCCTTTTCTTGTAGAACTAACTTCGACAACCCGACAAGCAGACATTTCCAGATCTGGTGTTGATGAGTTGTCTCCTGATTTTCCAAAATTTTGGGAGAGGGTTGATTTACCACCAGTGGCGAATGAGTCTGACCTGAGGACTAGAAATCTAAATTTTGTCAGATTATGGATCCAGATAGTTAGAAACTAGTTCCCGACACTTTTTCACCAGGAGGAGGACTAATTTTCCACCCTAGGTGAATGAGTCCCATTATGAAATTTCAATAACATTAGTTAGCACCTACAACATTCTAGATTCATCAAACTTTGTCTAGCTGCACACTGTTTCATCATATTTCCTTTTGTTCTACATTATTTTGTCATTTACTTCTTTGTTTGCATATCACAGTGTGTTTTAAAACATAGCATAAATCTTATTTTTACATTCAAATTAATTCATTTAGATCATTCAATTGCATTTAGTTTACTTCATTTAGAATAGATAACATCTTGCATAACATAATTTAAGTGAACCCTCAACATTTTTGGATCTAATCTCTCTCCTTTTAGGTGAAAAACAATAGAAGAGTTAGAGAGCACATTGGATCCAAAAATAAATAGTTTAGGACACATTCTCCACCTTGGGAAAATAAGTCCCCTTAGGTGGGACCCATTTGCAAAGGGTGACGAATGAGTCCCATTTGGAGTCTTTTTCAAATTTGAGTGGGAAATTCACCATTTTAATTCAAAATTTTCATGGATATCAGCCTTCGAGATATAAATAATGCTCAATTAGGTGTTAGTGCCTATATAAGCAAGTTTCTAAGTCATTTTTATCATCTAAGCAACTTTTAGCAAGCATTCTCAAGAGAAATTTCAAGATCCAAGCTTTCAAGCATTCTTCACAAGAGCATTCAAGAGTCTATTTGTAGCAAATTTGAAGCTTTGGAGCAACATTAAAGCAGTTTTTGTAAGTCTTCAAGCTCACTTTCATTCAAGATCTAGCATTGTCAAGGGTGGATTATGGCTGCCTATGGTGAATCATGATGGATTCTAGGTTGGGGAGATGCAACTAGCCATCAAGCCAAGCCTAAGGACTTATTTTGTAAGTGGTTCCATCTTCCAAATATCACTCCACATTCAGCCTAAGGAAGGTACAATCATTATTAGGGATCATTTGGGTGATTAGAGATCCCTCAAAGTGATTCATTCATCTTCATGTTTCCATATTTGGGGCTAATTCACCCAGGTTGGTGAATGAGTCCCAGTAGGTGAAAAAATAAAATTTTCTAATGTTTCAGAGCTGCACTTAGCCATTTACATATTTCTAGGTTCACCCCTTTCATCTTACTACTTTTTTGTTCTATTCTATTTGCATTTATAGGTCATTGAATTGAATTATGGTTTAGTGTTCCATCTTGCATTTCATTATCTTTTCCAATGTTCTTACTTGGTGGTGAACCCCTTATTAGTTTGCATTCAGCCCCTAGGACAACCCTATTACAAGATTTCTTTCTCTTTTTCATTGAGATCTTTAGGGTTACCCTTGAGTGTAGTGTGTGGAAAGTGGGTATGCTCTATGTCCTAAGTCATATGACAGCATCCAAACCCCATTTTCCATATACAATAGGTAGAATGGCTCCTTGTATCAAATTATTGTGGGATAGTATCACCTGTGGTAGATGGGCAGGTGCATGAAGTTGGGTACCAATTTTCTGGCCACTTTTGAATTTTTTTTACAAAACGCACTCATGTTATTTCACTTCAAAAACAAAGAAAAAGGTGAAATTATTTTCCTTGGAATACCAACCCAAAGGTTGGAGGGCATTCCCAACAAGGCCAAAGATGTGTTTTTGCAAATTCTACAATTTTTCACATAATCCGGTCCATGCTCACCATCAAGATTGCATCTAGTTAAATATCGACAAAATCCAAAACATGGGTAATGTTAGGTTCTCTCTTAGCTATCCAATGATGTAATTTTTTTCACTTTTTGACAATGTTAAGCCTTTCATCCATAATTTATTTTGTTTGTATGTCTATTTTTTGCCAAAAAGCAGTGTTTGGTGCTTTTTTTTGTTATAAATTAACCGTTCATCAAAATTTCAAATAAATTACATTTTTAGAAACTAGACTCCATTCTACAAATTTTAAAAAAAGAAAAAGAAAAAACAATCAATTATTTGCAAAAAAATTTAGAGGGAGCACGGCTAATATTATGCTTTTCAGGAAGTGCCCACTTAGAAAATTAGTTAAAAATCAAATATTCATTAAAAAATTATTAGAAAAATTGTGCATCAACTAGATCTTGTTAGATAATTCTAACTATAGTGATTTTAAAAATACTAAAAAAAGGTTCACCGTGCTCAGGTCGTACAAGAGTTGTTATGTTATGTTTTTCTGACCAAAAAAGCACCAATTTGTGTACATCCCTCTTTTGAACCACTTAATCTCAACCATTTTCAAAATAAATTAGTAGTTTAGAAAGTATACTTGGAGCACTTCGATCCTTGTGTTTGTTCCATCTAAAAAATTTGAGTGTAACTATCCTCAATTTCATGTCCAAGGTCAGCATTTCCTGATTTCTGAAAAAAAAGTGGCCACTTAAGCCCCCTTTTTGGGAACCATCTTGGTGCACTTACCCAGCTATGTGCCTTTGGTTTGTTCCATGATTCTCTTGTGTTATGATCTTGTTGTAACCATAAATTATGGGTTAACTATGGGAGAGGTGTGTTGATATTTATAGTGTTAAAACTCTCTAGTTGACTCAAAATTTGGTAAAATGGACCCTCTAAGTTATTTTGAGCCAATGGTGTGAGTGGATGATGAAAAGTGTGAATGATAACGGGGGATGAACTTTCTAAACTTCTGGACAAAACTTTTGACTATAGGTTTTATTTTTTTGATGTTATGGATAAAAGGTGTTTAATGAACTTGTAAGTCTTTAAGGTAGACTTGTGACCTTTAAGATAAAATAGTTCAAAAAATGTAATAACTAACTAGACTTGATGTTTTGATGTAATGGATAAAAGGTGCTTAATGAACTTGTAATTATTTAAGGTAGACTTGTGATCTTTAAGATAAACTAGTTCAAAAATGTGATAACTAACTCAACTAAGTGCATTGAAAAGGATTCATTTCATACACAACATAGCTAAGTTAGGGGATTGGTTTGATGATTTTCTAAGTATAAAGTTTTGATGTGTCAAAAAGTTTCTAAAGTTGTTTGGTCAAGTGGAATGTAGAATGTGTGGAGATGGATGAAATGCTTGTCCCAAAATGTGTTAACCTGAAAGGGACCTATGTTTTGAAAGACCAAGATAGTGAGGAACATGCTATAACTATAAAGTGATAAAACCTTAAGAACTCAATGATTTTGATAATATATCTTGGACTCAATGTTTTTGTAATACTTTCCTTGTTTCCACTTTTCTTGTTTTGGGGGAGTCAATGTTTGAACATACATCAATGTGTGGTGTTCATTTGATTTAATATTTTCTTAAGCTAGATTGTTTCACTACCACATCAAGAAAGTCTTAATTAATGTTCAAACTAAAATATTTCTATATCTAAGCAACCTTCATTCCATAAAGTCCATTATGTGAAAATCAAGAAGCTAAGGCCATAGCTCCCTATATTAACTTTGGCAAGTGTGAATTAAGATACAAGTCCAAATATTTAGAAGCCTCTAAAGATAAAATCCTTAGGGACAAGTAGTAATATAGGAATTTTCAAAGGGTTTGAAATTTGATGAACATGTTGATGTGTGTTTGAGTTGTTTTGGAACCAAACAATGTTTCAAACTAACTCACAAGCAATATAACATTCCTAGCTCAAGAGGGTATGTATCTTCTTGGTGGGCTTACCTCATGCCCCAAAGGGATGATTTTACATGCAACATTGTGGAGGAACAAAAGCAAAGAGTCCATTGTCTTTAAGCCTTTATGCATTGACCCACAAGTCAGACTTGGTAAGTAACTTATTGGAATCAAAGTTCCAATGCACCACTTTAAAGAATGCTTCAGAATTAGAGTTGGTTGGCTACGAAAACAATGTTTTTAGTGACAACAAACCATGAAAAATATGTAACATAATTCACCAGTAAGACACTTAAGGCTTTAACCATTCCTTCCTTGTGCTAGAAAACTCTAGACGGGATTAGGCACATGTCTATTACTATGCCTAGATTGAAGCTACTATCTTTTCAATTTCACAAATTTAATATAGCTTTCCGATACACATGATTTTTTGAGTATCACTTGTGAGTTCTCCATTGTAGGATGTATCTAATAGCAGACCCTTTCCTAATAGGAAAAATGCTATTTCTCATCACCCAATATCGCACAAAGCGCAAGGGCAGAGGATGTGTAGCAAAATTTTGGTGGGTGACTCAAAACAAGAAAGTACACTTGAGTGTTTCTCTTCACCCAAGATCACATGAAGTATTTAAGGGGAGTGTATATGAACTACAAGTGTATACAATCAAAACAAGCACATCGAACACTCATTCATTTTAACCCGATATAGCAAAATGATTTCATTTTAAGCACCAATGGAAGTGTTTGTTTGTTTTGTCCAATTTTAATTGATATTAAAAGATGATTATGTGTGGGTCCAATTTTAACCAACTTTGAAAGTAAATTTAAATCCCAATAGAAATCTAGTGTTCCTAAAACATAAAGAAAAGTAGCATATAATGGGTTATAATTGTCCCATAAGTGTAAAACACTTTTACAATGTATGGTCAATGATAGTAAGCTCCTTCACTTCAATTTTTTTTTTCAAATCTACAAATTTCTAGTTAGCCTAAAAAAAAAAACAAGATGTTAGTAGAATGTTAGAGAGCATATGAAGTTAAAAATTTAAAGAACATGTGAAAATTAACTCTTTTTTTCTTTCCCAGTAAAAAGTGTCACTAAAATCAAAGGCATCACTAAAATTGACAAATGTGTGACTGAAATTGAAGTGCAACACTAGAGAATTTCAAAGGTCTCACTCTACATCAAAATAGTGACATCAATTACATCACTATATCATTAGCATCGCCATATTTAAAATCATGATATATCCAAAAAGTAAAATGTGTTGGTATATTTAAATGTGTCACTAAATTTAATATGTGTTGTTGTAATTCAAAAAAAGGCATTGCTATATGTCAATGCATTACAATTGCATTACTATATCCTTCAAAAATGTTGTTGTATCTACAAACTTAAGAATATGGGAATCTAAAGAGAAATTTATCAAATTCAGTTAGCATAGCCCTCCTTCTAGCACCAAAATGTGATCATAGTCATAGTATGAATTAAACAAACCATATCCAAATGAGTTTAAACTATATTTAATCCCCTAAGCCATAATCCAAAAGAGACATTTGAAAGTTTTAAAAACTAAGAAACCATTAAACTAAACCAAAAATAAACATGAAAGCCTATAAGAGACTTATTCTAAGACTTCAAACCTTCTCCCATTGGGGGAGTGGTGTCACATTGATGTGGAATGGCAACCCTTTCCCAATCCATTCAATGAAATGAGAGTTTAACCAAACTCCATTGTTGAAAAACTAAGCTAAATGTGATAAAATGATGCCACAGATGGATGAAAAGGTGAAAAAGCTTGGAAATGGTGCAAGTATGAATAGAGATATTATTCAAATGGGTAGCATAGCTTTATTCTGAAAAGGTGGATCCATTTCTCTCCAAATGGTGAAGTATTTATAGGAGAGAAAATGAAGAATCAAGGGTGAGGGCATGGATCAAGGATTCTCACCAATGGATGATAATCAAAGATCACATGGATCAAAGAAAGAATCAAGGCTTCACAATGATTCAAACATACACTCTTTATAACAACTTTGAAATTTTGTTACAAATTTTGTTAGAAAATAATGATTCCCTTTTAGAGAAAAACTTGAGAATATTCCCTATTCAAGTGGATG